>PVLA01007301.1:0-107744 GCA_004027455.1 Hydrochoerus hydrochaeris | reverse complement strand
AGAGGGGAGGGGAGGGTCATATTAATCTCTGTGCCCATTTCTGGTAGAGCTCCTAAAATTCTGATAAAGGTACTAAGAAAATCTTTGGTTCTAATGTTTGGCCTATGACCCTGGTTCTTGACACAAACCTCCTAAGACTTTTTGAGATGTCCTGAATAACAGAAGTATCAAACACAGCAGCCTAAATCCCTTGTAGTTTTTCATAACAGAAGCATCTTTCATTCCAATAAGGTCACTCTTGGTGGGGTCCTGGGTAATTTCAGGAATGGGGCTGGTTTTCAGGAGCATCTACCATATGAATAGAGGGTTGGAATATTCCATTCCACTCTTAACTTCATGGAAGAGGACAGAGGTTAAAAGTTGGGTTGATCATCAATGGTCAGTGATGTCCTCATTTGTGGCTAGGTAGTGAGGCCTCTAGAAAACCCCAAAAGAACAAGGTTCTGACAACTTCCAGATGGCTGAACGTGAGGTTGGCACCTCCAGAAAAGGTACAGAAGCTATGTGTCCCTCCCCACAAACCTTTCCCTATGCATCCTCCATCACAGAGAGAGCAGTTTGGGGTTTGGTTTTGTTTTGTTTCCAGACTGTCTTAAAGAGAAAAACACATAGGATGGTCAGCCTCAAAACTAAAAGCAAAAAGAAGTGTCTACTTTCAAAGCTGGCCTGATTCCCTCTCCATTGTTCATCTCCCCCTCCAAGAGGGAGCTCCTAGCGTCCCCATACAACATGGTCCAAAGTTGGTTTTCCCGCAGTGAGCCTTGGCAGATGGGAAATGGAAGGGGATCCACTACCCCAACACCTTCCCTACATAGGAAGCCAAAACCATCAGTAACATTAGTGACACAACACCAGTGCTTTATAAGATCATCTTTCTTATGGGTCACACACGATGTCGGCTTTCAATTATCCACACGGGAAGAGAAGAGAAATGGGATGGGGCCTGACAGGAGAGCAAATTCAAGGTAACAAATAAAAACCAGTCTGCAAATAATAGGTTAAGAGGATCACATGTATTTAGATAATTGAGCTGTGACCATAGGCAAGCCATTTATCCAACAAACTTTGTGTGTATAAACCAGGACTTCAATTTATTAATTTATATCCAGAAATGAATGCACTGTCATGCAGCCCAGACATTCACATCTGTCTGACAGAGCACACATTTGCTCCAGCAGTGGTAGCTGCTGGGGAAGTCAAATTATCGAAAGGTTGCTTGGTGAGCATGGAATCAGTCCAAGGCATTTGTTCGGTAATTTAAATTTAGCAAAACTACATTGGCCTTTATATGTCAGCCATCATGTTGGACAGTGAGGATACAGAGAGGTGATGTCCAACTTTGAAGGGTTTGCAGCCAAACAAAGAAGCATGATTAGGCAATAATTTGATGTGATCAACACCATATCAGAAATATTAGATAAGGGGCTGGGGTGTACATCCGTGGTACAGTGCTTACCTAGCAAGTATAAGAAGCCCTGGGTTCAATTCCCAACATAGAAAGGTAGAGAGGGTGGAGAGGAGAAAAGGAGAGAGAGAGAAGGAAGGAGGGAGGAGGGATTCAAGGGAGAGAGAGAAAACAAAGAAGTAGGAGGAAGAAAGAGAGAGAGAGAGAGAGAAAGAGAGAGAGAGAGAGAGAGAGAAAGAAAGAAAGAAAGAAAGAAAGAAAGAAAGAAAGAAAGAAAGAAAGAAAGAAAATATTGATAGAGATAGGGGCCCTGAAGTCCTAGAAAACTGTCATCTTAAAGGATTAACAAACGAGACCGGTGGGGATCTATGATGGAGTGGATTTCAGGCAAATGAAAGAGTGTGTGCAAAAATGCAGGGAGGGGAAGGCCGTGAAGGGTCAAGATCAGGACCAGAGTGTGAAACGTTGATGATCATGGCTACACCAGCTCATGGTAGTGCTTGGATGTTAAGGAAATCAGGTGCTATTTCAAAGCCAATTACATTACATAATATTTACTTTGGCCACATTTTAAGGGCTATGAATGCTTATAGTCTCTAAGCACCCTGATCTTACCCAGAATCACAGACAGGATGCAAGCATTTGTATTACTGAAAGGATGCAAAGCTCATTCCAGGTGTAAAGAGAATATAACCCCAGAAATGATGGGAGCATACTTTCAAACCCATTTTGCAGATGGAAAAACTGATGATACAAAGAAAATGACATTAGTGGGCAGGGATAGGGCTGGGGCAGGGCTGGAACACTAGTCAGGGTTTTCCAGAGAACTAGAACTATCCTATTAAGGATAGAAGATAAAGACACAGATATATGCCTAGCCAGGACCTCATATGAGAGAAAGACAAGACAGAAGACAGTGGCAGAGAAACAGATTTATATTAAAGAGTGACTCACACAAATGTGAGGTCCAACAGACTCAAATTCTATTGGGCAAACCAGCAGACTAAGAATTGATTTTGAAATTCAGGTAAGAGTTGATGTTAAAGTCTTTGGTTTCATTTCCACTAAACAGCAAGCTGAAAACTCAGATGGGTTGTTTATGTACAGCCTTCATGACTTCTTTTACTTACAAATACCTAGTTTTGCTCTTTGGGTCTTCAACTGATTGGATGAGGCCCACCCACATCTTGAAATGTAATCTGCATTACTTAAAGTCTGCTAATTTAAATGCTAATTATATCTCTAGAATGCTTTCACACCAACATCCAGTCTGGTGTTTGACCAAATGACTGGGCACTATTAGCCAAGATGATGCTACATTAACCCTCCTGCCATGCCACTGCCCTCTTTTCTAGTTGACAGAAGAATCTGGAAACTTGGAAATGGTTTTCATGGAAGCTCTGGCTTCTATTGCCCCTTCATCCCTGAATCAAAGGTGTTGGAGCCACTACCTGGAAGACAGCGCCTTCCTCCCAGGGGCAGGGAGCTGGGCAGAGAGGCTCCAGTCTTAAATGCTCACCCAGCACCATGCAGGCCAGGTCTCTTTAAAGCAAACTTCAATTGTATTTCCGCCTTGTCAGGACTGGGTCTCCTGGGCTGATACAATGACAGTCACTAGTTTCTGCCATTTCAATGCTTAATAAGAACAAATGTGCTGAAGCACAGTTCACTGATTTAACAGCGCTGAGGATTTTACATTTTCATTTCATAGACATTAACATCACACGGTAAAAGTTAGGAATGGGCACTGCTTCACGACACAAAACTTGCCAGCCAAGGAGACGCTTTCCTGTGGGTAAGTGGGGCAAGCAAGGGCCTCCACAAAATTCTCTGCTACAGTCTTGCTTGATGTCCGTCCTGCATCCCAAGGTTTATCTCTTCCAGGGGGAAAAGTGGGAGGCTACTGTCTCCAGTTTTAGAACAAGAAGAAGGCAAATCTTTTATATTGCATTAATCTATATCAGGGACTATGGTTCCATGTAAATCTCATTCTTTACTTTGGATGGGAAAAAATAAAAACTCATAGCAGTAAATGTTACACATATGTTGAACTAGCACATTATTTCAAGGGCTGTTCAAACCAGAAGGGACATTAAACCCCACTCATAATTTTATGAATTCTCTAAAGATCAAAGATGGGAAACAACTAGGCCAAGACCACCAAGTCTTGCTCTAAAACCAAAGCCTCCAGATCCCATTTCATCTTCCTAGACTTTCCTTTCTAACCATCCCCCACCTTGGCCATATTTTTAGCCCAAAGCACAGTGTCAGCCATAGTATTCAACTATATCCAGAAAAAAATGAATTATTACAAGACATTGGCTAACTCACAAGGGAGATTAAAAAACAGTCAGGAAGCTACATGTCCTGCAGCAAAACGCAAAATATAAAGTTCAGGTTTGGAAACAGCCACCAAGCTGCTATAAGTTGAATACACCTGACCTGAAATGTTCAGGACCAGAAAGAAATATTCTAGATTTCCTAGTTTTTCAGATTTTGGAATATTTCATAAGCTTTACCAGTTAAACGTTCCTAGTCTGAAAATCCAAAATTGGCATTGCTCTGAAATCAGATTCTCTATTTCAGGTTTTTTTTTTTGGATCACGGATGCTCAATTTCCATTGGTCATTGAATCCAATACAATGGGAAGAACTTGACTCTAATACCACTGAATCTCAGGTCCTGATCACCCAGCTCACCTCTGTGTCAGAAATTTGACGTTGAGCCTCCAGAAAATCATACCTTCAATATCTCAAGTTGAAACATCTCTGTAACCTCCAAAAGCCAGACCTTTCTTCAGCCCTGAAATCACATGGGCTGCATCCTAACTGCAAGGGAGGCTGGGAAAATCCACTCTGAATTCTACTCTCAAAATCTGGGATCTTAAAGTCCATTCACTAAGTCAGAGAATATCTTCAGCTCCAAGTGAGAAGCAGTGCTGGTCCTCAGTGCCTCGTCTGCTATGTGATGCCATGTCTTTACAACTGTGAGGTAATTATGGGGGTTTAAAATGAGATTTTCACAATTAGTGAACTTGAAGAACTGAAATTCTTTGAGGACCACTTCTGAATATTTTCCCATTTTTTTGCTGGAAGTAACTTAATCTCCAAGAGTCACACACTACTGTTCCCAAGTCTGACCTACCTCTTACACTCAGTTTTGTTACCTTTTCTGAGGACCTTGTCTCTGTCTTTCTACTGTAGAAGAAAATCTACACTTATGAAACCGAGTCAACACAGCACAGAACAAATACTACAGTGTTTTCCAATTAATATTCTACATTGGAAAGTCCAGGAATCACTAATGAAGCACCTATTTTGTCTTTTTCTTCTTAAGAAACTAAGAAATAATTTTATGGTTTCCTTAGTTCATTTCCGATAATACCTTGACAGATAAGATGCCAAAGCAGCCAAGTGAACTTCCAAGCAATACAGAGCCCTTGACATGGGGTGAGAGTTTAAATAGAGCCCAACTCTTTTTACAGAATGTTTTGAAAACTCGCTATATAGCATGTTGTTTGCTCAAGCACCACATCTGACTTCATTCTCTCCATCTTCCATATTCTCTCTTTTTCCATAGGCCTTTTATGCTGTGGTGTTATGACTGAATTGCATTCTCCCAAAGTTCATTGTTGAAGTCCTAACTCCCTAGGACATCATAATGTATCTTATTTGTAAATAAGGTCAATACAGATCTAACTAATTATATTAAGAGAAAGACATGAGGGTACGTTCTTATCCACTGTGGCTGATGTTCTTGAAAAGGGAGATGTTCAGAAGCACAGACCCACAGGGAAAATCCTAGTGAGAATAAAGACAGAGATCAGGGTATTACTTCTACAAAACAAGGAATGCCAAAGCTTTCCAGAAAACCGGAAGCCTAGAGAAATTCTCTCTCATAACTGGATGGAGCCACCCTGCCAACACTTGATCTCAGACTCTTGTTTTCCAGAACTGAAACAATAAAAAAAGCCCCAGAGCCTGGTTCTTTGTTGCAGCAACCCTAGGATACTTATACAGAAAGCTGCAACTTGGAGCAGTAATCTAGTAACCTAGGAAAAGGAATCTTAAGGGAATTTATTTACTTCCCTGTTCTACTAAAGGGGAAGATGATGAGGAGCCACATAGACTTTCAGTGTAACTGACGAAGACATCCAGTTGACCTCCACACCTTCTAGCCTCACCTCTCACTACTCTTCCCCAGCACCACCAAACTCCTCATGGATCTCCCAGTGTGCAAGGCCTATCCCTCTGTGTGCTATTGCCTCCTCTGGAACAATATTTCCTGTTCAATAATCCTCCTTCTGCATAAAAACACTTACTCATCCTTAAAACAGAGCTCAGATGTTGTCTCCTCTAAAACATCCTTTACCCTCAGTCAGAGCAAATTTTCCCCTACTGCACATTCTCATCACTGGAGATTTATGTCACTACTACCTCATCTTCCACCTGCTGTCAACTTGTCAATTTACTCATCTGTCTCCACTACCAGAATACAAGATCCTGAAAGACAGAAACCGCACTGAAGTCATCGTCAGTATTTCTGAGGTACACAGATTATGCAAAAAGGAAACCTGCTCCTATGCTACCTACTTTCACTCAGCAAATAAAACCTGATATCCTACTCTGGCTTTCCTTGGTTAAACACTGGTTCCTTTATACATTTTCTCCATAATACACATTTTCACCATAATACCCACCAACATGAACTGTTGTGATATTACACATTTTGCAGAATAAATGTGTTTGCATCTTTCAAATCCACATTACTATCATGCCTTCCAAATAGCCTTTTTAAAAAGTATTGCTTGTGACCCAAGGTGCTCCTCCTCCGAGTAGGAGCATCTTTATGTACCATTACTACTGAAGGTTATGACCTACTCTTCCTTAGTGATTACAAGGAAAACTTAGAAGGCATCTTGAATTTTGCTCAGTGCAAAAGGAAACCTGGCCTTTTAATGTGTGAGGTCCTGGCTAATGGACACACGCCCCCTACTTTCTGCAAATGCTGTTCTTACCAACAACAAAGTCTTGCTTTGGAGTTTTGGCTGTGATCTTTTTCTCTGCAATTGCTGGGTTATACAATGAAAAATGTCTAGCAAGACAATGGTGAACAAATGACCAAAGCTAAATACAAGAATTCATTTGTAAACACAAAACTATATATTTAATAATATAATTAATGGATGTTATTTTTTTCTTCTCTTCAAAATTGTTGCATTTCTCAGTTACTCATAGTTTACTTTTTCCCAAGCCTCCTTATTTTTCCACCTTTTCTTTTTTTCTTTCCATATAATGAAAGGTAAATATTGTCACTGTCCTTGAGTTCATCCAGGTGAAGGAACTCAGTGATGCTGATACAAACAAGTGAAAATCCCACCTGAGAAGCTATCAAACCATTTTAGAGGAATCTGAATAAGATAATTATTGCAAGAAAGTAAATTTCAGCTGGGGAACAAAAATAATGGAGAAAAAAATGATTGAACATTTCAAATGGAAAAGACTGTTCACCCTGACCTACTGTGGAAGCAAGGACCTCGGGACTCCACTAGTCTGTGTGAGGGGATTTTCTCCTGAACAAGATGTATTCATCAGGTTGATTGCCTTTACTCTGGTGTCCCACACACTGTGCCTATTTGGAAGAGCAAAGGCCACAATGAAACCATCCTAACCCCACTGACAGAGGCTAAAGTGTGATTTTCATCTATATGAATCTTTCTTCATCCATTCCTTTACTGATTTCCTTGACTTCTTTTCTCAAAAGATGAAACCACGTTCTGAAGCCCTTGATCTTATATAGCAGACATTCTGCAAAGCACTGGAAATCTTAGGATGAAATACAAACATACATTGTATCTATAGGACCCCTGCAGATACCAAAATCCTCAGATGCTCAAAGCCCTTAATAAAATGGTGTAGTATTTGCATGTAACCTACATACATCTTTCCATTTACTTTCAAATCACCCCTCAATTGCTTATACTGCCTAATACAATGTAACTGCTATGTAAATAGCTGTAATAAAATATTGTTCAGGAAATGACAAAAGCACAGGTCTATAGTTGTTCAGTACAGATGCAATTTTTTTCCCAAATATTTTCAAGCTTCCATTGGTTGAATCTCAAGATTTGGAATCCACAGATCCACAGATATGGAGAGGCAAGGATACATACAAATACGCATATATCAGCACACAATCACACAAGAATGCATGCACATAAAACAAACACATGATCACACGAATACATATATGCGGGTATGCATGCACCTACAAATACACACAAACACACACATACTCTTCTTCTGAGGAGCCTAGTAAGTAGGACTGCTAGAATTTAGTCAAATAATTGCTAAGATGGAATTATGTCCAAAGTAGAGTACAAATGTGATTGAGTAGCAGGTTTAGTTGACTGGGAAAATATAGGGAGAGATTTGTAGAGGTGCTGAATTGGAAGTTAAATGGTAGGAGGGAAGGCAGATAAAGAAGCAGAGAGCACCTTGGGGAAAAGAAAACACACAGATGAGAGTTAAAGAGGCTAGGAACCTGGCTCTTTGTGGGGACTCCTACAGTTCAGGACTTCTGGAAAACAAAACCACGTAATTCCTAGCTTCTCTCTTCCTTGGAATGTGGCAAAAGACTCAAATATAGCCCCAGATACTTTTCCTGGGTCATTGGGTCTGGAAAAAGAGGAAATAAAATGTGACTTTCCAATGTATTTGGAGATGCAGAATCCTGGGAACAGAGGATCAGGTAAAATAAACATGGATGTGTCTCTAGCAAGCCTGCTTAGTCGGGTCATGTCCCTTCATCTGTGGCACTCATATGAGTGAATAAGAACACCAACAGATTGATTCTGAAAAATAAATAAATCAGCATTTGGCTGACAGTGTGCTTTATGTCCTCAGAGACCACATTGTCTCCTCCTATATCTAAGCCATATCTGAGTCTTCTTTGCCACTCACCATATGCAGCCAATCCTTTTGATGTTTGTGACACTAAAAAAACACCCCAAATCCTTCCCCTCCTGCAGGGCCTCACCCAAACTGGCTGTTGCCTGGCCCATTGCAGGAGCTCCTATCTGAGCTTCTAGCTTCTGTTAATACTTCTCTATCATGCAGCGGAGCCAAAGACCTGTAAGAAATAGAAGGTAGATGATGTTGATGCAGGAAGGTTATGGTTGATACATTGTGTCAACTTGAGAAATTTAGTTTAACTCAGAGACACAGCAGAGAGCCAGCATTCTTACTTTGTAAACATCCTCATCCTGTGCAAGAGGGCAAGGAGATTTTGTGAGTGCTACACCCACCCTGGAGGGGTGTGGCCATGTACAATAAGGGATGAGAAGAGGTTTGTTCTCCCCTCTTCTGCTCTTGTTGCTTTGCTGTCTTCTGCTGCCTTGAAGTGTTGCTTTGATGCCATGCCACCTTGCCTTGGAACCAGCTGATTATGGACTGAAACCTCCACAAACTGTGAGCTAAATAAACCTTTCCTTCCTTAATTTTGGGTGTCAGGTATTTTGTCCCAGAAGAGTAACCAAGACAAGGACCTTCAGATTATATTGGGGAAATAAATGTGACTCCCAGACTGCTAAATGTTTGGTACACCAACTTCGTGTTTCCCAGAATCAAAGAATGAATTCTAAGGAACAGAGGTTAAGAGTAGGAAATTTTATTGAGAAAGAGACAGCTCCTGAAAGAGACAGAAGGGGACATGAATAAGTTGCTAAAGAAACCACTTCTCACAGGAAATTTTATGGCATGAAATCATAAGGTGAATACAATCTGGGTCAAAACTGTTATTGACCAATAAGATTTCAAGTACAGCAGCTTAGCCAATATTGATCCAATGGGGAAGCATGTCAGATAGCAAGTGCACATGGAAAGAACAAAGAACTTTTCAGGAAGGGATAAGTCTGGGGGTCTTAATCACCCAATGAGGTGACTGATGTCTGTCTTGACTTTATTGGCCTGGGTGTTGCCACTTATCTTATTCCTTGCAGGAAGATATAGGCCTGGTCACTCCATCTTTGTCTTGAGGCTTGGCCTCCAAATGATGTGCCTCCAGCCACAGTTGTAATGTGTTTTCTTCTTTTGTGTTGACTCTCTTGAGGACCTAGTCCTGTCTGACTGCCTATAATATTTCTACCTAACTTAGCTGTCACTCTTGCTTACAGCCACCCAGAGGACTCCATTATGTGGATAGTGGCTGACAGCACAGCTCCAGAGCCTAGCCCTGGGTTCTGTACTATGTTGTTACCCTATGCCTGTGTCCTATTCTAAAAAGTGGGATTGGTAATTACACCTATGTGTTAGCCAGTTTTCCATTACTATAACAAATACCTAAGACAAATAAATTTATAAGAAGGAAAGGTTATTTTGGCCCACAGTTTCAGGTGTTACAGTCCATGCTCAGTTGGCCCTGTGATTAGGCAAATCTCCACAATGGGAAGTGCATGGTGGAACAGCCTGCCTACCTGATAGCACCAGGAAGCAAAGAGAAAGAGGAAGAGAATCAATTCCCAATATTCTTGTCAAGGACACACCCCCAAGTAACCTAAAACTTCCCTTTAAGCCCCATCTCTTAAAAGTTCCAATGCTTCAGAATAGCAGTAAGTAGGGAACCATACCCTTAACACATGAGTTTTGGAGGCACATTCAATATCCAAACAATAGCACTATCACACTATTTTTTTTTTGAGGACTAGATGAGTTACTGTATGAAGGCACTAGATCTTTATTAAAATAAACTCCCATTTCTTTACCATGATTCCTGTCTGTGTCTCTGTCCCATTCTGATCCACTTTGCACTTAGTCCTTCCCTCAGTAGGTAACAGCTAAACTGAACAATAACTTCTCCTTCTCTTCCTCATTTTCCTTTTCCTCCTCCTCCTCCTTCTACTGCTCCTTCTTCCTCTCCCTCCTCTTGTTCTCCTCCTCCTTCTCTTCCTCTTCCTTCTTTTTTGAGAAATGGTGTGGCCCAGGCTGAATTTAAATTCATGAGATTCCTGCTCAGCTTTCTGAGAATCAGAATTATAGACATGTATCATAACATCTAGTTTGGGAACTTCTTGATCATTACATAAACCAAGTTCATTTCAAGCTTGGGTCTTTGTTTTTGATATTCTCTCTTCCAGGCACCCCTCTGTGAAGATCTTCACAGCTCCCTCTCCTCACTTAGCCACAAGAGGAAATGCCACCTCCTATACACACTCACATCCTCCTCCTCCCCCGTCACCCCCTCTCCCTTATTACTTGTCTTCATAGAGTTTACTGTTATCTACTTTATTGGTCTGCTTAGGTATTGTTCACCTTTCTCCATTTAGAAAGAAAGTTTTATGGGAGTGAAACATGCAACAGAGTGTCTGGCACATAGAAGGAACTGAGAACATATGTGCTGAAAGGATGCATGAATCCATGCAGTTAGCACCCTGCTTATATTTACTGAACACACTGAAGTCAGCTTCTAACTTCTCCTGGAAACAAACTAAAGTTTAAGGAAACTCAGTCTCTGCCATGTAACAGATGTGAAACTCTGATGCCATGTGATCCAATTAGCATCACTCTTGAAAGGGCATTATTCTTGGATATGATTACACCATCTGTCCTAAAAGCTTCCATGATTCATAACCAGATAAGTGCTGAACCCCATTTGGCAGGTCTCATAAAGTAACTCTGTCTTCTCAGCTGGGTTCTAGCCATGTGTGGGCAGTGTTTTGACATTTCCAAATGAAATATGGGCTCCAATGAAAAACACATAAAGTGTTGAGATGACATGGGCAGGGTAGGAATATTATACTCTGTAAACTGCCAGGGTATAACCAGGATGGGAAGAATAAGTCTAAGTCTAGGAGAACGTTGAGAAACATCGTCCAGTGGAAACTATGAAACTCTGATCTTATCTCCCTAAAGACATTGCTAGTGGTCCTATTACATGTACATGGACAAGAACATTCCCTACCTGTACGATAAGAAGGTCCTAGAGATATGGATTATGGTGGATGAGTTGAAGAAAACTGGAGCCAAGAGGGAAAGAACTATCTCTGTTTTACAGATAAGGAAAAGTAATTGAATAACTGTTGTATTCCCTTCCTCCTGAAGAGAGACTCTATTCTTATTTGAAGAACCTTACACACCCATTCTTTGTCGTGATTTAAATGAGGCTCACATTCCGTTCCAAGGTTTAGTATACATTTTAGCCAGTGTTCTGAACTCTCATTACATGATTAGCTCAGGGATAAACAACTGACCTGTAGCAGGCAAGAGAGGAATTCTAATATTTCATTTTTCAGAAACTATTGAGAAAGAGAATCCTTCTGTCCAGAGGTTGCTAATTTCTAATAAGATATATCTCATGCTGTGAATAGTCAATTTTTATTCTTTTGTAGATAAACTATAATAGTGGCCACTACTTTGGGAGTTGTCTTTTGTAGGGTTATATTTACATTCCCTTCCTTATTAGCCTTTCACAGAGTTACATCCTCTCCCTGAACATTTTGTAAGGATTAGAGCCCAACTCTTGCCCAGTCTTACATTTATATTTAGATGTCCCTCAAGAGACTCATTGCCCATAAGCATGGTGTTTGGAAGGTTAGATTAAGGGGCCTTGTAGCTAACTTGCTGTTAGGAGGTTGAGTCTGATCAGAAGAGGCGAGTTGCTGGGGATGTTACCTGGAAGTGTTTATCCCCCTCCCTGACTCCTTCCTTCACTCTCTACATTCTGTTTGCCATGAAATGAGCATCTTTTCTGCCATACTCATCTGCCACACTTCCCTGCCTCAGAGTGAGCTGACTCTAGACTGAACCCTTTACAAATTGTGAGCTGAAATGCATTTTTCCTCCTTTAAATTGCAGGTGTAGAGTATTTTGTCTCAGCAATGAAGAAAATGACTAAGACGTCCAACTTCCTAAGTTCTAAAATGAACCCCCACATAAGTGGGTAAGATGTCAGTTGTTGAATAATCTTTCTTTAGTTTTATAATACCAGAACATTTGATGACCTTTGCAATGCCCCTTCCTAGCATTACCCAATACAAAATATGTAAAACTTATCCTATAGAAGTAATATGTCTGCTTTAAGAAAATACAAGAACTACAGACCCATCTCATTAATGAACATTGGTACAAAAATCCTTAATAAAATACTAGCAAACAGAATGCAACAAATCATCAAGAAGATTATATACCATGATCAAGTGAGATTTATCCCAGGAATACAGAAATGGTTCAACATATGCAAATCAGTAAATATAATATACTATATCAAGAGAGCCAAAGACAAAAATACATGATCATCTCAGTAGATGCAGAAAAAGCTTTTCATAAAGTTGAACACTCATTCATGATAAAAGCCCTGCATAAAATCATAATAGATGGTCTCTACCTCCATCTGATAAAAAGCCATCCATGACAAAACCAACAGCCAACATCATACTAAGTGGACAAAACCTCAAAACTTTCACTCTAAAATCAGGAACAAGACAAGATTGTTTACTCTCACCACTCCTATTCAATATAGTTCTGGAGCCATTAGCCCAAGTAATTAGACAAGAGAGAGAAATAAAAGGAATAACAGTTGGAAAGTGTAGGGAGCCATTTAAGCTGGAGATTGATCATATGTGTGGGTTTAAAGCAAGGCCAGCCCAGAAAAAACAGAAGAACCAAAAAAAACTATGTAAACAAGCTGTTCCAGCACCAAAAAGGCAAAGGGCCCAGGCCTGGCAAGCAATGGGTTGCTAGACAGAGGGGCTGAAATTGACATCATCTTTCCCAGTATATAAATAAAGGTGCTACAGTGATTGAGCAGTTCCTTTTCTCCCATCAGGAGGATAGGGGCTCCACCTGATGCCAGCTTTGTCTTTTCTTTATTTTTCTCATCCTCTCACCACTCCTTAACCCCAAGAACCTCAGAAGCCACATTGGGTCATGGCAGGAAAGGATGAAGTTAAATTATCATTATTCACAAATGACATGATACTCTAGATAGAAGATGCCAAAAACTCCACCAAAGGATTTCTAGATTTAATAAGCAAACTCACTAACATAGCTGGATACAAAGCCAACACTCAAAAATCAATATCTCTTCTGTACACAAACAACAAATTCACTGAGAGAGAAATTATGGAAATAACACCTTTCACAATAGCACCCAAAAAATGAAATACTTAGAAATCAATCTAACAAAGGAAGTAAAAGATGAAAATTACACTGAAAATTACAGTACTCCTAAAAAGAAGACTGAAGAAGATAACAGAAAATGGAAAGATATCCCTTGCTTATGAATAAAAAAAAAAACATTGTGAAAATGGTCATCCTACCAAAACTGTTATACAGATTTAATGCAAACCTTATCAAAATACCATTAGCATACCTCACAGATCTAGAGAAAGCATTCCAAAAATTCATTTGGAAACAAGAAACCTAGAATAGCAAAGGCAATCCTGGGTAACAAAGGCAAATCCCTGACTTAAAATTATACTTCAAAGCTACTGTGATAAAATCAGCACGGTACTGGCCAAAAAAAACAGACCTGAGGAACAGTGGAATAGATTAGAAGATGCAGACACAGCTACAAACACATTCAGTCACCTTATCTTTGACAAAGAGGCCAAACATGTTCACTGGAAGAAAGATAGCCTCTTTAATAAATGGTGCTGGAAAAACTGACTTTCCACAGGCCAAAGACTAAAACTAGAGCTATGTCTATCACCATGGACTAAAGTCAAAGTGGATCAAAGATCTAAATATTAAAATACAAACACTAAATCTACTGGAAGAGAATGGAGGTAGAAATTTTGAAGACATAGGTGTTGGCAAAGAGTTCATTAACAAAAACCAAACTGCATAGGAAGTGTTTGAAAGAATCAACAACTGAAATATCATCTTATTAAAATATTTTTGCACATCAAAAGAAATCACTAACAGACTGAAAAGAAAACCCACAAAGTGGGAAAAAGAATTTTAGCTAACTGTCCCTCAGACAGAGGACTTTTATCTAGAACATCTATAGAACTGAAAAAAAACTAAGCCCCCCAAATTCAAAGACCCAATCCAAAAATGGGCCTCTGAGATGAATATATAATTCTCAGATGAAGAAATACAAATGACAAATACATGAAAAAATGTTCAACATCACCAGTCATTCAAAAATTTAAACTAAAACAACACTGAGATTCCATCTCACCTCAAAAAGAATTGCTCTCATCAAGAAATCAACCAATAACAAATGCTGGCAGAGCTGTAGGGAAAAAGAAACACTTCTCTACTGTTGGTGGGAGTATAGACCTGTACAGCCTCTGTGAAAATCATGTGGAGATTACTCAAAAAAATTAGGACCAGAGATCCCATTCAACTTAGCTATTCCCCTTCTGGGTATTTTCCCCAAAGAATCAAAAACATCATACCACAGTGATATATGTGCACCCATGTTTAAAGCAGCACAATTTATAATAACTAAATCTTGTAAACAACTGAGGAATGAATAAAAAGATGTGGTATTTTTATATAATAGAGTACTACTCAGCCATAAAGAATAAACTCAAGGTATTCATAGGTAAATAGATGCAACTTGAGACCATACTCATAAATGAAATAAATCAGACACGCATATGTGTACAGCATATTTCCTCCCTAATGTAAGAAGCTAAAAGAGCAAATAGGACCCAAAATGTACAATAAATATTGTGAAATGGGAAGAAACTGCTCAAAAGGAAAGAACAACTAGAATGGAGGAAAGGAGAAAAAAAAATATATATATATATAGCTAAGATAATTATACTACTAATTTCTATTAGTTCATTGAAAAGTTTGTGCTTATATATTTGAGCCATTTTTATGCCTATAGCTTGTAATCTGAGCAACTATTTTGAAGATAATAATATGTAATATATTAACCATAATCTCCCATTATCTAGCTTTGAAATATTGTATCATTGCTTTTATTGTTTTTCTCTCAAAAAAAAAAAAAAAGAAAAATATACAACCATTAGTCCCCAGAAATTAAGGTCCATTACAATATCTAGCCAGAGGAAAAGCAAGGACTCCACTCAGCACATATCCTTCCTGTCCATTGTTCAGTCTTTTCCTCTTGTATAAAATCCCTCTGTGTTCCTAAATGAGGTTGATAGCCTCTCCATCTTCCCAAGATACTGGGCCTAGAATACATCTGAGTCCTTCTTACAAAGTCTTATTTCCTGAACATTGGCTTTCAGCCACCAAGAAGCCCAATCCTTATCTTAGTAACAAACTTGCATACAAATGTAGCCAACACAAAGTTAGGCTGAGGTTGAGAAATACAGGAAAATGAATTCCAAAATCAACTCAGTGTCTGGCTAGAACTAGCACTGGATACTTTAATTCAATGAGCTCAAAATTCCTGAAACTCTTTAATATATTTGAGTTCTTCAGTACAATATATATATTGCCATTATCTCTCGTTTCTAGTGCTGAGCTCCTAAAACCTTGGGAATTTCCTGATTGACAGGAGTGTCTTTTGTTATTAGTAATCAATTACTTATCACAGCATAGTTTATGCAAATGATTTTAACTTAGATGGAGGCCCTTAGATAGCCTCATAGTAGAGCTGGTCACCAGGAACACTAAGCAATTACAGAAGGTTGGAAGCCAGAGCCCCATCCACCGACATACTAGAAGGGGAGGGTGGCTGGATAGTAAGAGTTCCAGAAAACTCTTCGACAAGATTCGAGGAGCCTTTGGGTGGTAAACACATCAAAGTGCTGGCAGGGTGGCTCTGTGATGCTCAATGTTGTCCGAGAATTCAAACTCATAATAAACTATAAATGTAAAAAGAACTTTATGTGAGAGTTTTACAAATTGCAATTGAGACGCAGGACCAGAGTTCTCAGGAAGGCAGGGAAAGTATAGGCATTATTGAATATTAAGAAAGAATGGGGGCTATCTGACTGATAGAAGATAATGTGAATAAGAATGTCCATGAAGTAATAGTGTAATAACCTCTTGAAACGCACTGTGAGCTTCTGGACAGTTGTTCTGGTCTTTCTGGATGTCTCTAGTCAAACATCGGAAGTAATCAAAGGTGTTCACCTTCCTAAGCAGCAGCTTGATTCATGCATAAATCCTGCTTCTCCCCTGTCCCCCATTCCATTTTAAAGAACACTTTTAACGTCACCTTCATGGTGGTTTTTCCTTTCACTTCATAGCATCTTCCACCCCAGTACCTTGCCTTAAGCATCTTTGCCATCTGGAAGTTTCTAAATTGTAGCCTTCATAGTAACCCAAATACAGTAAAGCACTTTCCTGTGCTAAGTCATTTCATTTCAGCAAACTATCAAAACTGAGAGATAGGGGGTTATAAGAACCCCTAAATTTATAGCTGGCCCCAAAACTTGCAACTGGCATCTGAAGTGGGAACAATCTTGTGGGACTGAACTCTTACTCTGTGGAGTCTGCATTAATTCTAGATAGTGTCAGAATTGAATTGAATTGTTGGGTACTCAGTTGCCATTGGAGAACTGAGCAGTTAAAACGTTGTGTAAGGAAAAAGACACATCTGTCTTTCTTAGATGCCAGAAGTGTAAAAGGTAAACATCATGTAAACCCATTCCAACAGGAATTTTCTGTCATTTGCAATCAAGAGTCCTGAATGATTCAAGAATCCTTGACTTAGAAAGATTCAATAACTCACCCAGGGTCACCAAGCTTATAAACAACAGAACTGGGAAGTATACCAGACCTGTGTGACTCCCAAACCCAATGTCTGACCTATGGAGCAATTGTTTCCCTGACAGAGTACCACGGAAGAGCACATTAGGTGGGAGGCTACTGATGATTCTGAAGACTGTTAGAGCTTCATGTTTCTGTCACCATATCTCTCCACAGGTGATTGTAAGAGAGTCTATCCACAGTTTCAAAAGAAGTAGGCTCCTCCAGTGATAGCAAACCCATATTTATCCTGATACTCTAAGCACCACCCAGAATCGTCCACAAGTGTATTCTACATACAGTCCATGACATACAAGTCAACTGTTTCATGAACAATTTCAACAGCGAGGTTGAAGAAAGTAATTTCTTTAGCTTAAAATCGAGCACATGAAAACACAATGAACTGTGTAAAATATTAGCTGTTTGATTTTTCTCTCTTTTTAATTTCCTCTTATCATGAAAATAGATTCTTTCTGGCAAGGGCCACTCCTTAGACATTATAGACATTTACCCACCAACACTATACCTTGTATATAAGAAAACATGTCCGTAGCTGCCTAATTCAGAACTTTTTCTTGTCTTCTTCCGTTTCCATTACCAGTCTCCTTCTGGATCCAGTGTTTCTAAGTTTGACATTAATTCTTTTCTGAGCCTTATTTAACTTTCCTAAGATGTTTGTTTCCACAGATGTGTGTCACATGCACTGTGCTGATTGGCTGTGAAATTAACCTTGTTTAGTTACTTTTTGTCCCACATTTAAAATAAAATGGCAGCTGGGAAGAGCAATGAATGTGGAAGAGGACTATAAACAAGACCAAGAAGCAGAGCAAATTGTGGAGAGAAATCTGCGTAGGGAGGGGAGAGATGTAGCCCTGAGATTGGGCATAAAGTTTGAAATCTTACGGAGAAGATAATCTTTCATTATGTCTTCCTCCTATTAACCCTTTTCCCTTTCTTATTTCAAACTCACTGATATTATGTGGGGATGTAAGCTTATTTATAACTTTACTTTTTGGAAGACTAATTTTTAATTGTTGTTTCAGCGTATGTCTCTTTGTGGCAGGTTTCTTGGGTAGCATATCTTTTATCATCATCAACATTATTAGCGCCTCTATAGCAAGTGCTGTATGTCACTAGGATTTTGATATCCACTCATCCACTGGAAAACATTAGAATTGCTTTCACCTTTGGGTTGTAAAACATCATTACACCTCAGCATGGGTTTGCTGTTTTTCAGATCTCAGAGCTTTAATGATCTGGAAACACTTTGGTGTCAGGCCCTTACTTTCCAGTGAATTTGGTCCTCTATACCCAGTTTGGATATGGACTTGGAGTTTTAATTCCCTCTCAATAACTTTAATGATGGTGGGTAGAGCTTTCCTAGTACTCAAGACCAAGAGGCACTTGATGAAGTTTAGATCACTTCTCCCTCTCCCCTCCCTGTGCCTCTAAGGCCCTGGATCTGATCTCTCACCAGTACATAGAACATTAAATCTGAGTCTCTAGGGCACAGAGCTGTTATGCAGTCTAAAACCTTAGCCAAGCACAAGCAGTAAAACTCTTTAAACAGTCCCAATCCAACCACCCTCTGTGTTTGCAGTCCCAGAGGAGTTCCTTTTTCTTTTTTTAAGCTTAGTCATTTTTTATTGTTTTTTTACAGAATATCTGTGTCCTGTAGTGAACAAACTGTCACCATCTTCCTGGAAAACCAAAACAGATGCTTGGAAGGCATAGTAAAGAATTTTGACTACTTCCTGAAAAAAAGCAACAGGGTCCTAGAAAGTTCCACAGTAACTTCCTTCAGTGACGAGGTGGCTGATGTGAAAATATCTACTCCCAAATCAGGGCCCACCTGGTGGTACTCTGGATACAGAGGCCAGTCCCAGCCCAGCTCTGAAGCCACACTGGAGTCCTGAGAAGCTCACTAGAAACCTCTGGGGTTCACGTCCTTCTGCCCAGTGAGCATCTTCCCTTCTCCATGTGACATAGGCAAGGGCAAAAGAGGTCAGAGAAGTCTCCGGAAGCAGAGGAAAGCCACAGCCCAGCACTGATATAACAGAGGCAGGGAATTGGGCACCAGAGAAAAGACCTCAGAGAGGAAAGTGAATGAGCAGGAACACTGCTCTGTCACTCATCCATGATATTCAAGGACCAGGAAGCCAAATTGCAAGTGAAGGGAGTTACAAATTAAGGGGTAAATGAAGAGGAGTGACTCAGTGAAAGATTCTATAACACCATATCATTCTCTCTCTCTCTCTCTTTCATTAGTAGTCTTTATTTTTTAGCGCAGTTTTCACTTTACATGAGAGTTGAGTCTGAAGTACAAGGAGGTCCCATACACATTCTTTCCCTCCCCTATTCTAGTTTCCTCCATTATTAACATCTTGTTTGGTTATTTATTGCAACCGATGAATGAATATTGACACATTATCACTGTTTGAAGTTCACAGTTTATGTTAGAGTTCTCTCCTTGTGTTGCACAACCAATGGACTCTGACAAATGGATAATGGCCTGTATCATACAGAGTAGGTCCACAAAAAAACTGTGCCATTTTTAAGACATACATATTTCTGAACATAGAATTGCCATATGGGCCAACAATCCCATTCTGGATATATATCCAAAAGAACTAAAACCAGGGACTTGAACAGATATTTTCACACTGAGATGATCAACACATACATGTGGCAAAATATAACCTATACATACAAAAGAATATTGTTCTGACTTAAAAAGAGGAAATCCTCACACACGAATAAAGCCTTGAAGCCAATGTGCTGAATGGATTAAGGCACTCACAAAGGGCCAGGTATTATTTGATTCTAGGTATATATAAAGTACCCAGAATAGTTAAATTCCTACACACTGTACAGTGCAGATCACCAGGGGCTCGAGAGAGAAGAGACTTGGGCTTTATTATTTCATGATTACGGAGTTTCAGGTTGGAATGATGATAAAGCTCTGGAAAGTAGATGACGGTGATGGTCGCCTAGCAAGAGCATATCTAATGCCACTGTGACTGCCCACTTAAAGGTGGTTACAGTGATAAATTTCATGTTTTGTATATTTCTTTTTTTATTTTAAAGAGAGTAAAACTAAACATAACAAAACAGAACAAAGAAGATCACAAGAAAAAAATGTAAGTAACACAGATTTCAAAGCAAGACAACAGGAGATCATCACTGGCTATTAAATTGTCCCTTGTTTTCTTCTAAATAGTTGTCCATATCTTCACACACAATGAGTTCATACAAAACAAAATAGTGTAGAACTGATCAGAAAAGGATGATGAAGGCATTTTAGGTGTTCAAAACTAGACAATAGGGAAATCAACAATGGCTGCCATAATGTCTCTTGTTCTCTTCAAATAGATGTCCATACCTTCATGTATGTTGAAATTAAACAATCCAAAACAGACTAAAATCACTCTGAACAAAGAATAATAGTATTGCTGGATTTCACAATGGCACTACGGAATAAGCACTGGGTATCATAATGTCTCTTTTTCTTCAGAGTAGCTGTTCATTTCATTGTGCATTATGTAATTGATTCTCGTAAATTGTTCAGGAGAAGTTCTATGCATGTATGAGTCTCTACATGTAAACTTGTCCTTTCTGTATTAGAGGGAAAAACAAAACAAAACAAAATGAAACAAATTCCTAGAAGAACACAAAACAAAAAAGACGAATAAAAAACAATATCCAAGAGCCCAAAATACTGACAGTTTGGCCTTCCAAACAAGATGGAGCATAACTGGGTTGTTATTTTACATAATGATCTTCAAGAGTTTCTCAGATCACCACACAATAATATGCACAATTGTTCCAATCCAATGAATGTTAACTTTTTGTTCCAAGAACTTACAGATTTTGTAGCACAATCATCTTAGCTATCCTAAGTGTACTTATATAATTTTAGCTATTTTTTCTTATTCCTTCCTTTTTCTTTTTCCTCATTTTCCCTGGGATATTATTGTTCCCTTTTAAGTAGATTCTTATCCTTTCACTGTATTTATTGAGTATTTTGTATCTTATGTGTTCTTACCATTTCTTACACTAGGGAGACTACACGGTATTTACACATGTGAGTTTGATTTATTTCACTTATGAGTATGGTCTCGAGTTGCATCCATTTACTTATAAATGTCTCAATGTTATCATTCCTTATAGCTGAGTAGTACTCCATTGTATAAAAATACCACATCCTTTTTATCCATTCCTCAGTTAATTGTTGTTTCCAAGATCTGGCTATTACAAATTGTGCTGCTATAAACATGGATGCACATATATCACTGTGGTATGATGTTTTCAGTTCTTCTGGGAATATGCCCAGAAGTGGAACAGCTGGGTCAAATGAGACTTCCAATCTCAGCTTTTTGAGGAACCTCCAGACTGACCTCCACAGTGGTTGCACCAGTCTGCACTTCCACCAACAGTGCAGAAGAGTTCCTTTTTTCCTGTAGCCTCTCCAGCATTTGTTGTTGGTAGTTTTGTTTATCCTGGCCATTCTTTCTGGTATGAAATGGAGTCTCAGAGTGGTTTTAATTTGCATTTCTCTAATGACTTTTTCATGTATTTATTTGCCATTTGTATTTCTTCATCTGAGAACTGTGTATTCATCTCAGATGCTCATTGGGTCTTTAAATTCAATTTGGATTGAATTTCAGGCATCTGAATTTTTTTAAATTTTTTATTTTCTGGACAGGAGTCCTTTGTCTGAGGGACAATTCATTAAGACTTTTTCCTAATTTGTGGGTTTTCTTTTGGCTATGCTGGAGATTTCTTTCAACATGCAAAAACTCTTTAATGGGACACGATCCCAGTTATTGATTCTGGGAAATATTTCCCATGCGGTTTGATTCTTGTTCATGAATTCTCTACCTACCCCTGTCTTCAAGATTTCTAACTACTTTGTCCTCCAACAGATTTAGTGTTTTTGTTTTAATATTTAGATCTTTGATTCATTTAGACTTTTAGTACCTTTTAGTACTAAATGCCATTTAGACATTTAGTACACAGTACAATATTTAGATCTTTGATCCACTTAGTTTAGTACATGGTGATAGGTATAGGTCTAGTTTTACTTTTCAGCATATAGAGAGCCAATTTTTCCAGCACCATTTATTAAAGAGACTATCTTTCTTCCAGTAAATGTGTTTGGCCCATTTATCAAAGATAAAGTGGCTGAGTATGTTTGTAGTTGTAGTTGTATCTTCTAACCTATTCCATTGCTCTTCAGGTCTGTTTTTATTCCATTTCCATGCTGATTTTATTATAGTAGCTTTACAGTATAACTTTAAGTCAGGGATTGTGATGCCTCCTGCCTTGCCTTTGTTGCTTAGAATTGCCTTTACTACTCTAGGTCTCTTCTGGTTCCAGATGAATTTTAGGAATGATGTCTCTAGATCTCCACTCCTCAAAATACCACTAGATCTCTAGTGGTATTTTGATTGGGATTGCATTGAATCTGTATAACAACTTTGGGAAAATGGCCAGTTTCACAATGTTTGTTCTTTCTATTTGTTCTTCCTATCCATAAACAAAGGATGTCTTTCCATTTTCTGAGGTCCTCTTCGATTTCTTTTTTCAGGGTATTATAATTTTTCCTGAATAGATCTTTTATTTATTTTGTTAGATTGATTCCTAAGTATATTAGTCAGGGTTTTGCTAGAGAGAACAGATGTAACACAAGATATACAGATGTAAAAGAAACAACAAGATTGGCTTACCATGGTCAGCCACATAGTCGGATGAGGAAGCATGCAGAGGGTATCTACACACTTGAGCCCAAAGTTTCAATTCAAGGTCTGGAGTTCATCCTAGTGTCTTGTGCAAGTCCACCCCAGGCTGATGGGCCTGTGACAGAAGGCTGAAGGCTCTACGATGAAAGGCTGAAGAGTCTATGCCAGAAAGCTGAAGAGTCTACACTGGAAGCCAGGAGACTGGGTCCAACCAAAGGTGAAGACTGGAGCTTCTCCCAAGAATGGAATGCATTCGTCCTTCCTCCTTCCCTTTTATACCTCCAGGTGATGAGCCACCCTAGATTGGGTCTTCTTCTACACCCTTGGGTATAAAATTGCTAAACCCATTTAGTTAAGCTTCTAAATGTCTCAAGTTTACACAATCAATCAACCACCACAGATGCTATTGTGAAGGGTGTGGCTTATTTCTCTCTCAGTGATTTTGTTGTTAGTGCATAGGAATGCTAGATTTTTGACTGTTGACTTTGTATCCAGCTATGTTACTGAATTTATTTAGTATACCTAAGAGTCTTTCAATGGAGTTTTGGGGTCTTCTATGTAGAGTATCATGTCATCTGCAAATAATGATAATTTAACTTCTTTTCCTATCCTTACTCCTTTTATTTCTCTGTCTTCTCTAATTGCTCTGGCTAGTATTTCCAGCACTACATTGAATAAGAATGGTGATAATGGACATCCTTGTTTTGTTCCTGATTTTAGGGAAAGACTTTCAGTTTTTGGCCATTTAATATGATGCTGGCTGTTAGTTTGTCATAGATGGCTTTTATCATATTGAGGTAAAGACCATCTATTCCGATTTTATGTAGTGTTCTTATCATAAATAAGTGTTGGACCTTATCAAAAGCTTTTTCTGCATCTATAGAAATGATCGTGGGTTCATATTTTTGGCTCTATTGATATGGTGGATTACATTTATTGATTTGCATATGTTGAACCATCCCTGCATTCCTGGGATGAATCCCACTAGGTCATGGTGTATAATCTTCTTGATGATTTGTTGATGTTTGCCAATATTTTATTGAGAATTTTTGCATCTTTGTTCATTAGGGAGACTGGCCTGTAGTTCTCTTTTTTGGTTAGGTCTTTCTCAGGTTTTGGTATTAGAGTAATATTTGCTTTCAGGAATGAGTTAGGGAGAATTGCTTCCCTTTCAATTTCATAGAAGAGTTTGAGGAGTGTCAGCATTAAATCCTCTTTGAATTTCTTGTAGAATTCTGCATTGAATCCATCTGGACCTGGGCTTTTTTTTTTTTTTTTGGTAAGGACTTAATTATATTTTCAATTTCATTAATAGAAATTGGGGTATTTAGCAGTTTTATATCATCTTGATCCATCTTTGGTGGTTTGTATGTTTCTAGGAATCTGTTCATTTCTTCTATATTATCAAGCCTAAGAGAGTAGAGGTTTTC
Source organism: Hydrochoerus hydrochaeris (assembly GCA_004027455.1). Lineage (NCBI taxonomy): Eukaryota > Metazoa > Chordata > Mammalia > Rodentia > Hydrochaeridae > Hydrochoerus > Hydrochoerus hydrochaeris. Next base: position 83,491 of record PVLA01007301.1, on the reverse strand, counting down.
AAAATAGGTATTAATGATCTTCTTTATTTCCACAGGGTCTGTAGTGATTTCACCCTTTTCATTCCTTATTGCATGAATTTGAGTTTTTTCTTTCCTTTTTTTAAAATAAAGTTGGCTAGGAGATTATCAATTTTATTTATTCTTTCAAAGAACCAACTTTTTGATTAATTGATTGTTCACATTGTTTTCTTAGTCTTTATTGCATTGATTTCTGCTCTTATCTTTATAATTTCCTCCCTTCTTTTGGCTTTGGGCCTGACTTGCTCTTCTTTTTTTAGAGTTAGAGGTGTAGCATCAGGTTTTTATTGTTTTCCTGATGTGGAAATTCACTGCAATAAATTTTCCTCTGAGGACTGCTTTCATTGTGTCCCACAGGTTCCAGTAAGATGTATTTTCATTTGCTTGTAGATATTGTTTAATTTCTTTTTTAATTTCTTCTGTGACCCTCTGATTTCTCTGGAGTATATTATCCAATTTCCATGTGTTTGTGGGGTTTTTGCAGTTTCTTATGTCATTAATTTCTAGTTTCATGGCACTATGATCCAATAACATGCATGGGATAATTTCAACTCCTTTGCATTTACTTAAGCATGTTCTGTGGGCTAGTATATGGTCTATTTTAGAGAACATTCCATGTACTGCTGAGAAGAATGTATATTCTGATGTTGTTGGGTGGAACACTCTGTATATGTCCACCAAGTCCATTTGTTCACAGGTGTGATTCAGTTCTGTTATTTCTTTGCTGATTTTCTGTCTAGTTGATCTATCCCTTTATGTCAATGGCAGGTTAAGGTCTCCTGTTGTAATTGTGTTATTGCTTATTTGATTTTTCATTTCTGTTAATATTTGTTTTATATAGCTGGGTGCTTCTGAATTTGGTGCATATATATTTAAGATTGTTATCTCTTCCTCTTGAAGTTTTCCTCTAACTAGTATGTAGTGACCATCTTTATCTCTTTGGATCATTCTTGAAGTTCACATTGTCTACAAATGGAATAGCTATCCCTGGTTTTTTGGGGGGGGGATTCTGTTGCATAGAATATTGTTTTCCATCCTTTAACTTTCAGTCTATGAGTTTCCTTTTGGGTTAGATGGGTTTCTTATATACAGCATAGGGTTGGATGTTGTTTCTTGATCCATTCTGCCACTCTGTTTCTTTTAATTGGTGAATTGAGGCCATTTACATTAATGGTTATAACTGATATATATATTGGTTTACTTTTGACATGTTATCTTTATACTGTTGATTCTTTACCTTTCCACTGTTTAATTGTTTACCTTGCTTAGTGGTTTTTTTCCTATGTCTATCTAGAATGTCTTTCTGTATTCTTTGCAAGGTTGGTTTGGTGATCATGAAGTTCTTCAGGTGTTCTTTGCCATGGAAGTATCTTATTTCTCCATCCATTTTGAAGGAGAGTTTTTCAGGGTATAGCAGTCTGGGTTGGAAGTTATTTTTCTTTAGGATCTGAACTACTTCACTCCATGCTCTTCTTGACTTCATTGTTTGTGTTGAGAAGTCTACTGTGATTCTCATAGGTTTTCCTTTATAGGTGACCTGTCTCTTCTCTCTAGGAGCTTTTAATATTCTGTTCTTATGTTGGATTTCTGGGATGATGATTATTATATGTCTGGGTATAATTTTCTTTTGGTTATGGTTATTTGGAGCTGTATATGCTTCACTGATCTGTGTGTTAGTTTACATTCTCACGTTTGGGAAATTTTCAGCTATTACTTCTGTAAAGAGCCTCTTGATATAATTTGTATACCTGTCAATCTTATGTTGTTTTCTTTGCATCATCTTGCAGCTATTGAATTGTTATTTCCTGATTCCTTGTTATTTTTAAAAGATTTTTCTTTTCCTGTTCACTAGCTACAATCTTATCTCTGAGGTCTGAAATTCTATCTTCACTTTCATTGAGGCAGTTTTGCCAACTTTCGATGGAATTTTTGATTTCCTGTATATCTCTTTGAATCTGATTCAAGCATTGTGTTTGTTTCTTATATTTTTCACTCAGGGGTTCTATCTTTTTGCATTGTTCCTCTGATTTTTTTTAACTATGTCTTCTTTAGATGTGTTTAGCATTTCTTTCATTACATTTATTATTTCTTCTTTTACCTGGAAGATTATTTCTGACCTGAGTTCTTTTATAGCTTCCCAGAGTTGTATCTTTACTTCAGTTGTTATTATTTCAGAAGTTTCAGGTGAATGGCTTACATTTTCTTCTGTGTCCATGTCTCCTAGCTTACTTGGGTTGGGCTGGAAGTTTGAGATTGCATTTTGCTCTTTCATTTAGTCATTTTGCTATATTTCCAGGTTTTGAGCAATGTTCCAAAGCTTTCCCCGTGCACTGGGAATCACCTGGCCCACTTTTGGCTCCCAGAGCAGACTTCAGGCAACTACTAGCCTCTTGGAGGTCACTGGGTGTGGCCCAGTTAGGCCCATGGGATTCTCCCTTGTGTCCTCCAGTGATTTGGGATGCTGAATGTGTTCTTTCTAGCTGGGAGCGAAATTCCAAAGATTCCCTGTGCACTGGGGTTCAACTCGTGCATGTTCAGCTCCCAGGCTGTTTTGTATATTGCTAAAAGAATTTCATTTACTTTTTTTGCTCATTTGTAATTGACACATAATGATTGTACATATGGGATACAATGTGATATTTTAGTAAGTGTATATACACTGTGTAATATCAAATCAATGCATGTAGCATATCTGTTACCATTTCTTTGTGATGAGAGAAGTATAGTGTCTTACTTCTCACAGAAGGTCATGGAAGGTGACCATCATTTATTGGAGATATTTGCTGACCTCTATAGCCAGTGTTTCTGATGTCACCAAATGGAACCAACTCTACCAACCTGTGTGTATTTCCCCACAACAAAGTCTAGCTAGGTGCCACCCTGGATCATGACATCAAGTAGCAGGCACTCGCCATTCTCCATCAGGGACAGCAGAAGAGAAGGGCAAAAGACAACACAAGCTTCCTTCACCATTACTAGTGAAGAAGATACCTCTCTTACACCTGTGGAGCACTCAGTGGTCAGGAAGTCTGATTTGAATGACCATTTTCTTCCCTAACAGCTCACAGTCCTACAATTTTGGGAATTTTGGTTTGTTTGTTTGTTTGGAGTTTTTTGGCTTCAATGCAAAATCAGCTGTTGACTTTCTTCATTGGTAGCAGAACAAAGACAACATCATTCTCCCCACAGTTGAGTTTTCAGCTTTGGCAATTGGAAATGACCTGAAAGCATTTTTATCTCATTGCACATTTCTCCCTCCACCTCCAAGCATATTCTCACCCTGCTCCTGCCAACCCATGATGACATTCCTATCCTGTTCCTCCTGTTCTGCCTTCCCAACCTCCCTGCAACACTCCCCCAATACACAGGTGGAAATTAAACACCAGGTTCGGCAATGCTGAGAGTCATATATTGAAGTTAGAAACTGAAATGCAGCAAGCAACGTAACAGGGCCCTGTGCCCAAGGCTGACAAGTCACCCACACCAGTTCTTTTTGCTCCTGACAATGTGATATGATGGCATAGCTGAGTCACCTATACCAAATGATAGTAATTCAGCTCAATCATGTCAAAAGTCAAAACTTCACAGCCACCTGGCTGCACGCTTACTCACCTGTTAGGGCCACCCATTGATATACTGCTGGCAGAAAAGGTCACAGATGGTGGGTAGATATGAGCAGAGGATGACATAAAATGGTATTAAGTCTTAGGGCCTTCAATTTTACTTCATCCCTTATCTTTAAAATAAGCATAGAATTTGATGTTAAAAGGTTCAAACAGGTGTCAGGCATACGCTGCCTGGAACCTCCTCCCCCAAGGGCCAGCCCTGCCACCCAAAACATCAAAGAAGCCCGCCTCAGGTGTATGCTGCCAGGAACCTCTCCTGTGGGCACACCCTGCAACCTGGAACATCTTGGAAGCCCACCCCAGATGGAAAACTGCCCTGGACTGCTTCTGCTGGGCTGGCCCACGCACCTGGAACATCAGAAGACCTCAGCAGACACCAGTCAGTGGGAAAAAATTTGGAACTTTGATCCCAGGTGGTGAACTTTGAACTGCAGGGGATTAACTGTGTGAGTGTGGTGAGTATGCCCCTAAAGTAGAAGTGTACAGGGGATGAATAGGGCCAATAGTAAAACCCCCTCCAACTAACTGTAAGACCTTGGTGAGTCTGAAAAGAATGTGTGTGATCCCCTCCTACACATAGAAAACATCAGACAGAGTGAAAATGACAAAACAAAAAAGTAAAATGCAGTCTCAAACATATACTTCATTCAGAAGCAAATATAGGAGACACTGAAATAGAGGACCCCAAAAGTAACATACCGGGAATCTCTGAAAAGATAGTGAGTGAAATAAAAAAACAACTGCATCAGGCTATAGAGGAAATCAAATTAGAAGTACTCTCCCATGTAAAGATAGAAATAACAATCTTAGTAAAGCAGTTGTTGAATGCAGCTAAAGAAGAAAGAGAGAAAAAAATACATGAGCATGGGAAACTGATTGAAACATTGAATGAACAATACAGAAAACAAGCAGAATTCATGAAACAAACTCAAAGAGATATCCAAGAAACAAAAAATTCTATTGAAAGCATGCAAAACTGCCTAAAGGAAGCTGAGGATAGGATTTTGGATCTTGAGGACAAGGTCACAATTACTGATCAGGAAAGAATAGAACTTTTAAAAATAACAAAGCAGCATGAAATGACAATCCAGAAGCTTCATGATAATGCCAAGAGTAACAATATAAGAATAATGGGCATTAGCAAAGATACAGGAGTCCAGGAAAATGACATATGTAAAGTATTTACAGAAATAATGCCAGAAAATTTCCCAAACATGGGGAAAGAAACTCATATGCAGGTAAGTGAGGCATATAGGACACCAAAGAGGCACAATCAACATAAATCCACACCCAGACACATGGTAATTAAGATCTCATCCATACAGCAAAAAAACAGAATACTACAAGCTGTCAGAGAAAAGACACAACTCACCTATCAAGGAAAGCCCATTAGAATGATGGCAGACTTTCCAGCACAAACCCTCAAGTCAAGAAGAGCTTGAAGTGAGGTATTTCAAGCCCTGAAAGAAAATAACCTTCAACCCAGACTGATATACCCAGCAAAACTTTCATTCAAATTTAATGGAGAAACAAGATACTACCATGACAAAGAACAACTGAAGAAATTCACGTCCACCAAACCAATACTAGAAAGACTACTGAAAGACATACTAGAAAGAGACAAAAACAACCACAATCCCCAAAACAACAACAGAAAGAAACTAAAATGTAGGATAAGCAAGCAGATAAGGGCAAAAGCAGAAAGAAACAACTGGAACATAACATGGCAAAGCCAAGCCAGGACATATCAGTGATATCCATAAATATAAATGGCCTCAATTCACCTATAAAAAGAAATAGACTAACAGAATGGATCAAGAAACAGGATCCCACAATATGCTGTATACAAGAAATACATCTGACCCAAAAGGAAACTCATGGATTAAAAGTCAAAGGATGGAAAACAGTATTCCATGCAACAGGAACCCAGAAAAAAGCAGGGGTAGCTATTCTATTTGCAGACAATGTGAACTTCAAACCTAAAATGATTAAAAGAGATAGAGGAGGTCACTACATACTTGTTAGTTGAAAAATTCAAGAGGAAGAACTAACAATTATAAATATATATACACCAAATACAGGAGCACCCAACTATATAAGACAGATACTAATGGACATCAAAAACCAAATACAGAAGAACACAATTATAGCAGGAGATCTTAACAGCCCATTGTCACAAAGAGATAGATCTACTAGACAAAAAGTCAGCAAATAAATAACAAAACTGAATCATACCTGTGAGCAATTGGACTTCGTAGGTGTTTACAAAATGTTCCAACCAACCACATCAGAATACACATTCATCTCAGCTGCACATGGGACATTCTCCAAAATAGACCATATATTATCCCATAAAACATTCTTTAGTAAATGCAAAGGTATTGAAGTCATACCATGCATAATATCTGACCATAGTGCACTGAAATTGGAAATTAATGGCAAAAGAAACTGTAAAACTGTAAAACTGTAAAACTGTAAAGTATGGCCATTTAACTAACTAAAAATGTAAAAGACCTATATGCTGAAAATTATACTATGCTGAAAAAGGAGATTGAAGAGGATATTAGAAAATGGAAGGATATTCCTTGCTCTTGGTTAGGAAGAACCAACATTGTGAAAATGGCCATACTCCCAAAACTGTTATACAGATTTAATGCAATCCCAATCAAAATACCATTGACATACCTCACAGATCTAGAGAAAACACTACTAAACTTCATTTGGAAACAGAAGAAACCTAGAATAGCAACGGCAATTCTAGGCAAAAAAAGCAAGGCAGGAGTCATCTCAATTCCTGACTTGAAACAGTACTATAAAGCCACAGTGATAAAATCAGCATGGTACTGGCAAATAAATAGACCTGAGGATCAATGGAACAGATTAGAAGATGCAAGCACAACTGCAAAGACACTCAGCCACCTGATATTTGACAAAGGGGCTAAATATGTCCACTGGAAAAAAGACTGCCTCTTTAATAAATGGTGTTGGAAAAATTGGCTCTCCACATGCCCAAAGACTGAAACTATATCCAAGCCTATCACCATGCACAAAACTAAAGTCTAAATGGATCAAAGACTTAAATATTAAAACAGAATCACTAAATCTACTGGAAGACAAGGTAGGTAGAAGTTTTGGAGACATGGGGTAGACAGAGAATTTATGAACAAAATCAAACTGCATGGGAAACACTTCAAAAAATCAACAACTGGGATCTTATATTATTGAAAAGTTTCTGCACTTCAAAGGAAATCACCAACAGAGTGAAAAGAAAACCCACAGAGTGGGAAAGAATTTTAGCCAGCAACCCCTCAGATAAAGGACTTATATCCAGAACATAAAGAATTCAAAAACATCAAGCTCCCAAAATTCAAAGACCCTCTCCAAAAATGGGTATCTGAGATGAACACACAGTTCTCAGAGAAAGATATACAAATGGCAAATAAATACATGAAGAAATGTTCACCATCACTGGTCATTCGAGAAATGCAAATTAAAACAACATTGAGATTTCACCTCATTCCAGAAAGAATAGCTGCCATCAAGACATCAACTGATAACAAATGTTGGCAAGGCTGCAGGGAAAAAGGAACACTGTTCCACTGTTGGTGGGAATGTATACTGGTGCAACCATTATGGAAATCCATATGGAGAATTCTCAGAAGACTAGGATTGGAAGCCCCATTCCTCCAGCTATTCCCATCCTGGGTATTTTCCCAGAAGAACTGAAAAGTTCATATCACAGTGATACATGTGCACCCGTGTTCATAGCAGCACAATTTGTGATAGCTAAATCTTGGAGACAACCAAGATGCCCATCTACTGAAAATTGGATGAAAAAGATGTGGCATTTGTATACAATGGAATATTACTCAGCTATAAAAAAGGGTGATCTTGAGGCCTTCATAGGCAAATGGAGACAACTTGAGACTATCCTCATTAGTTAAATAAATAAGAATCATATTTACAAATATCATATTCTGTCTCTAGTGTAAAAAGTAAATAAGAACTACAAGTGTAGTGAAGCTAAGGTGTGTGGTTGCTGTTGTGGGAAAGAGAGGAAAAGAGGGTGCTCTAGGGGATATGACTGCATGTATGTTTGAGTGTGTAAAATAGATGACCATATTGCTGAATCTTTGTTGGATCTTTGAGCAGAACTGTTTGCAATCTCACTGTTTGAATGTCTACTATGTGCCCTTTAACTTTTTGGCTTGAACAGCTACATCCAAGATGACAATATGTAGTTTGTAAACTAGTAATTTCTTAATGGGATTTTTTTTCTCTTTTTCCTTTTTTTTCTTTCTTTTTCTTTCTTTCTTTTAGAATTCTGCATTGTTGCTAACCTTTTTGTTTTGCTTTTTTTCTTCTCTTTAAATAAAATTTTTAAAAATGTATAATTGCTATTGTAAAAAACAGGAAAAAGGAAGTGCTATAAAAGATATAGCTGCATGTATGTTTAGGTGTGTGGGGTTGATAACCATATTTCTAGGTTCTTGTTGGATTGTTGAACAGATCTGTTTGCACTCTCACTGCTTGAGTGTCCACTTTGTGTGCTTTAATTTTGTAACCTGAAATACTATTTCTAAAAGAACAATATGTAATTTATCAACTAGTGATTTCTTACTATTTATCTTTTTTGGGTTTTTTTAAATTCTGTAATATTTCTATCCTTTTTCTGTTTTTCTCTCTTTAAATAAAAAAAAATTTTAAAAAGGTTCAAACAACACTCTCCCTCCATTTCCTCTCTCAATGCACTGCCATGGACCCCCAAATTGTGAAACAGCCTTACTCAAATCCGCCACTTTCCCCAATAGACTTGAAAAGACAAAAATAAAAGGCAATATTCATTGGTGACACCTTTGCAGCAAATCTTTACTTTCATATATTGCTAGTTAGGTAATAAATTAGTACAATTTGGGGAAAGCATGTTAACATTAATGTATGAAGATTTTTTAAATCGTTCAAATCCTTTTCTAAGTAATTTATTTTCCAAGTTTGTACCCTAAGGAAATAATTAGATAAGTACAAAAAATTAATGTTATAGGAATATTTACTTCAATGGTATTTATCATAGGTAATAAAAAGAGAAAAGGAAGGAAGAAATAGAAGGGGGAGAGAGAAAATGAAAAAGAAAAGAGAAAAACAAATTCAATATTATACAATGAAATTAATAGTTGTATAAATCATAGTCACACATCCAACTTACTAGAAGGCAGCCATTAAAAACTACACCTTCAAGGAAATGCAATGACATGATGAAATGTTTATGACATAACAGTATATTCAAAGTAGGCCATAAAATTTTATACACAATGTGAATTGTATTACATCAAACCATATATAAAATTGGCTGTTTAATAGGTTAAAACAGTTGCTTGTCATCAGTCTCAAAGGATATAAGTCAGAAAAGAAATATATATATATATATATTTATATAAAATTTTAAAAATACTAACTATTCAGTTGTGGTTTGCCCTGTTGGCTTTTAGTTTTCTTTCTTTCTTTTTAATCTCTTTTTATTCCAATGTCCTATATCATGCCTTTTGCAAATAGAGAAAGGGAAGCATAATTTGTTTAAAGTTTTAACGTCAAAGTTTAAGAGAATACCCAGGTGTTACCCCACATCAGTCTAGGACAGTGATGTGCAGTGGGTGCTTTCTCTAATTCTTCATTCTTAATGGGACTGGCATCATATCAGATGGGCATCTTGAAACTGGCCAAGATAGGAGTATTTATACACCATGCAAATACAACAAATCTGGACCTCTTTTCCCCCTTGATACAGCAGTACACCATTGATCTAATGTTTTCTTGTGGCCCAACATGTCAAGTCCTGTGGTAGACCTGAATCTCTGCTTTACCCCTGATGAGTCAAACAACGCTTAGTCCTCTCACCGCCGTGCTACAGTTGCAGGTTCTGAGTTGAGGCTGCATCATAAGCTCTTCAGTGCTGGAGATAATACTCAATACTTTCAACTTAAAAGGAAGAGAGGTCTAGTATGGCTCACAGTTTCAGACCTTTAAATCCATATTTGGTTGACTCCCTGGCAGGAACATCATGGTGGAAGGGCATAGCAGGACAAAGCTGCACAGTTCATGATGGACAGAGAGCAGAGCAGGGGAACAGCACCAGAGTGCAAGGACCAAGAGGCCAGATACTGACCTCAAGGCCACATCTCCATGACCCACCCAGACACACCAAAAGTATGCTCCACCAGTCCCAAGGCAGATCCCAAAGCCAGTCAAATTGAAATTACACATTGCCACCACTCTCAGCAAGCTAACTTCTAATTCTAATGGCTTTCCATGGACCTTTTACTCCCTCTTCCATGTGAAGAGCAGTCCATAGGAAGCAACATATGGATGGATGGTTGCATTTCTCACTGTAATGTAATACACTAAAATTACTGAGTGGGAGAGAAATGCTCCTGAGATGAATTCTGCCTCCATATGATGTTGAGTCAAGTTCTGAAACCTATGAAGCCAAGGGTCAAGTCATGGGCTGCACTGACTCCTCTTCCCAGAGACTGCTTTAGCATTCACCTCTGCTTTTATATGCACACTGCTGCAGGCTGCCACTGTTATTAGCAATTATAAACTTATAATAATAACAATAGCTACTATTTAGTGCATTATAATTGTGTCAGGTACCACACTAAGTGCTTGGCACACATTGTATCATTTAATTCTCCCAAGAAACTCTTAAACTACATTGCATGAGTAGAGGTACTACTAATGGTTTTGGCACTTGGCACCTTGGATAATTTTTATTGTATTCAGAGACTTACCAGATTCTAAGACTGAACACTGAGTGTAATTTACTAAGCCCATTTGCAGCTATGGCACAGATGTATGACCTGTCTTGGACAATCAGATGCAACCCAAAAAACTTCCTTTGGAAATCTAGTGACCCAAAGCATCAAGCCTCATATGAAACCATTGTGGAAAGAGTAGCATCAAGGTCAGCCACACCTAGTAACAGGGATTTGGGTGAAGGTGCTGAGTACCAGCTGGCAGGGCAAGCTGCAGTGGAGCTGGCCTGTGACATGATGCAGATGTCACTGCAGCCTGTGTGGCTCTAAACCTGCCTCCCCAGCCCTACCGAGAAATCCAGGTGCTACCACACATCCTTCAACCTCCATAGTAAGATTCCAAAATTCAGGCTGGGGATTTAGCTCAGTGGCTTAAGCGCCTGCCTGGCAAGTGTGAGGTTGTGAGTTTGATCCCCAGTACAAAAAAAAAAAAAAAAAAGATTCCAAAATTCCCAGAGCTCTTTGTCCCTGTTACCAAAAGGCCTAACATATAGAACTTAAAGGAGGCAAGATTTAACAATTTATCAGTATAATTATTTAAATACAAGATGACATAAAATTGCATATTCTTCATTAATTTTTATAGGATAATGGGAAATATAAACATGACAATTTTATCAAATTTATTAACTATAAGGATCAATTGGTTGAAATTACACCTGTCCAAGTGATACTCAGTATAGTCAGTTACATAAAGAAATGCCCAAGTGCAGCCCATGACTTGATCCTTGGTCTCATGGGTTTCAGAATTTGACTCAACATCATATGGAGGCAGAATTCATCTCAGGGGTAAACTGTTACTTGGTTAATTTGCTTCCAGAGGTTTTAGTCCATGGCCACTGGCTCCAAGGAAAAGGCATGGTGGGAAGGATGGGGCATCTGACTTCAAAGCAGATGGGGAGCAGAGACATGGGAAAGAGCCAGAGAAGAAGAGGCCAAGGAACAGATATAGTCACTAATCTAGTGTCTCCCTGACCTACTCAGACACACTCAAGAATGTGCTGAATAATCTCTCTAGCCAATCAAGTTGACAATCAAGATGGTCGCACAATAGTTTAGAGAACCCTTTCAGATATATAGGTAGAATTATTGCAATGTATAATACTGTAATACAATATTACATGTACAATACTACATATACAACATAATATTGTATTGCAATATTATATAAGCATACATAATACAATATTGTAATACTGTAGTATTACAATACTAAATAAGAACATTTATACATATTACATATGTATATTACATAAGAACATATTACAATACTATCTAAATAAGAACATTTAAGTTGTCTCTCAGACCACATAATTATTCACCTTAATCTAAGATCTCTTTGACCCCAAAACACAAGTTTCTATGATAAAATAGTGCTCTACAGTTAGTAATAGCTAAATCTTGAAAATGACACAAATGCCAATCAACTGAGGAATGGATTAAAAAGATGTGGTACTTTGATGTAGTAGTGACTACTCAGTCATAAAGAAGGATAAACTTGAGACTTTTTATAGGTAAATGGATGCAACTTTAGACCATAATCATAAGTGAAATAAATCAGCCTCCCTTGTGTGAGAAGTCAAGAGTAAATAAGGCCTAAAATATATAATAGATATTGTGAAATGGGAAAAAATTGTTCAAAAGGAAAAAGAAACTAGGATGGGTGAAAGAAGAAAAGACAATAGGGAAAAATGCAAATCATTTATACTATTAGTCTCTTAGATCATTAAAAAGGAAGGTTTGTACCCACAGAATGGGAAAGAATTTTAGCCAACAATCCCTCAGACAAAGGACTTATATCCAGAACATACAAAGAATTGAAAAACATCAAGCCCCCAAATTCAAAGACCCTCTCCAAAAATGGGCATCTGAGATGAATACACATTTCTCAGATGAAGATACACAAATAGAAAATAACTACATGAAGAAATGTTCACTATCACTGGTCATTCAAGAAATGCAAATTAAAACAACATTGAGATTTCATCTCATTCCAGAAAGAATAGCTGCCATCAAGAAAACAACTGATAATAAATGTTGGCAAGGCTGCAGGGAAAGGGAAACACTGCTCCACTGTTGGTGGGAGCACAGACTGGTGCAGCAACTATGGAAACCAGTATGGAGATTCCTCAAAACACAAGGATTGGAAGTTCCATTCAATCCAGCTATTCCCTCCTGGATATTTTCCCTGAAAAGGTCATGTCACAGCAATATATGTGCACCCATGTTTATAACAGCACACTTTGTAATAGCTGAATCTTGAAAACAACCAAAATGCCCATCAACTGCAGAATGGATGAAAAAGGATGTGTTATTTTTATACAATGGAATATTATTCAACTATAAAAAAGGATGATCTTGAGGTTTTTATAGGTAAATAAAGACAATTTGAGACTATCCTGGTAAGTGAAATAAATCAAACTCATATTTGTAAATATCGTATTGTCTCTTTAGTATAAAAAAATAATAAAAAACTGGAAGAATAATGAAAGGGAAAGAAAGTGCTCTAAAGGGTATAACTGTATGAATGTTTATGTGTGCAAGATAGATACCCGTACTAAGTTTTTTTAGCTCATCAAACAGTAGTTTGTACTGTCATTGTTTGATTGTTCACTTTTTATGCTTTGATTTTATAACTTGAACAACTACTTCTAAGATAACAACATGTAATTTATCCTTACTTTTTTGAAATTGTTTTATTTCTACTCTTTTTTTGTTTTAATTTTTTTCTCTAAATAAAAAAGGAAGGTTTGTGCTAATATCAATTAGAAAAAATTTTATGCCCATATCTTATACCCTGAGCAACTACTTTAAAGATAATAATGTGTAATGTATATTCCTATTGTTATTCTATTATTTTGTTATGAAATTTAGTTTCACTTTTTTCCATACAATTAAATATATACATACACTCATCTCTTTAAAGATATAATAATTCCTCTATGCCCAGAAATTCTTAGAAGATGTACAAACTCATAAAACCAGTCAATCAGCAAAGTGAGTAAATAATGTTGTTGACACGCTGCCCTCTCTTCCCCTTGGCACTCTTCCCAAGGCTGTCCATGTCTCATGGGTCAACACTATACACACAGGGGCATTGATTATGGCTGCAGGTAGGTGGTGCCCACAGGTGAGAACATTCAAGGTCCCATAGAATGCAGAGAGCTGGGGGCTGTGTGGGTGAGCTCAGCCATGGGCACAGGTGACTGAGCTATGGTGGACATGCAGGGGCACTGAATATCACCTGAGGGGCTCTGGGTCTGATGCACCCAGCCACATGCTAAGGCCTGTGCTCCCATGGAGCTTTTAGCACTGTTCACACTCTCCTGCTGGGAACTGTATCGTCAGTATGACTCAGCTAACAGTTCCCCTTTCCCTTTAATACAGTGTGAAAAGGTACTGTCCAAGATTTCCATCTCTGAATGCATTAAGTAGTTGTTATGCTATAATAATAGGATATATTTTGAATTAAGTAATTCTTAAAACCACAGAGATTAAAAAAAAACAGATATGTACCTGTTGATTTTATGTCCTTCTGTCTTTCGTGAAGCCTTTTGTTACTTATTTTATATTAATTCACTTGGCTTTGTAAGATTGACATTCACATAGTATAGCAAAACATTTTCCTTTCCTTCCAGTGTTTTAAACTGTGGTTACTTTGACTAACATTACACTGTGGAACAGAACATGCAGAAACAATATAGGTATTCTATAAATTTATTTTCAAATTTCTGAAATTTTGGGATGCACCTTTCAATATCCTTCTCTAAGTAAAAAATTTAAGTGTGGTGCCTGCTTATACTTGCAAAGCTGTGTATTCTGTAGTCATCACTAAACGTGTTAAAACATTTTAACAACTGGAAAAAAATAGTGCTGTCATTTTCCATACCAGTACCCCCAAAACCCGTATTATTGTTTCCATATTAAAGCTACTATTGGGTTTAAAGTTGAACTACTTTCTCAGGGCCATTCAAGTGGTTGCTAATTAGTGGAGCCAAGATTCAAACCCAGGGCCATGTACTTCACCACTCTACCCTCTGCTGACAGAGGCACCTTCAATGCTGACTCAGCACCCACACTCAGCATACCCTGCACCCCTCCCTGCACTCCGTGGACCAGCCCCTCACCCTCTCCTTTGGCCCACATCACCTCATGCCTTGCTGCTTCCCTGACCCAGGATAGTCCTCTCATGCTCTGCCCTTTTTCATCCAAAATCCACTGTCTTTTCAAGTTCCACAAATTAAGTGCCACTTCCTGCTTGAAGAATTTCTTGAAGTGCCAAGTGACACACAGGCATGATTTTTCTGAACCCCTGTGAATGCCCATTCTGTCTGAACTGCTCATTTGGATATGTGGCCCCATGCTTCCTTCTGTACTTACTAATTCTGTCTTGTCTTCCCCATCACAATGACAGTCCTTTGCAGGCAGACATGCTTCACACTACACTTATTTAGCACCAAGCTCAATGCTGTGCATACAGTAGGCACTTGAGAAATATTGTTAAACAAACATAGGAATATGACAGTGATCAAAATGCCCTACTTTACAACATGATTGTATGGGTTATACCTTAATAATAACTGTATTATTATCCCTGTTTAGCTCTGCCAAAATTCTCTAGCAATGTAGATATTTAACAGGGAAATTGGTGGTATTATCATCCCTCTACTAAGTGTGGCCATTCTTTGGGAACACAGTTAACCAGGTGCACATTCTAAATTTTATCAACTGACCCCTCCAACAAGAAGGTTCTAGAATCCCAGAACTGTCTATGTCAGAGTCACGGCCCTCTGACCCAGATCCACAGACTTTCTATACACATATTCTCTTCACTCTACTGCCACCAATAATGTGCAGACCCATCGTGTTCTGCCTTGGATTCTTTTTTCCCTAAACTACACTGGCTTCTACTCTGTCATCTACTCTATCCCCAAGACTCCAAACTTCTTTATTATTTCTCACATTAGTCTATCTTGCCTCATCCTACTCCCCCAATATGCTGCTATCCAATATATGTGAATTTCCCAGAATTCATATGTTCAAACTCCAACCTGTAATCTGACAGTAAAGGAAGCAGGCGATTCAGAATTAATTAGTTCATGAGGGTGAGGTACTTATGATGAAATTAGTGCCCATGTATCAAAAGATGCCAGAGAACTTGTGCTCTCTCTCTCTTTCTCTCTCTCTCTTCTCTTCTTTTCTCTTCTCTCCTCTCCTCTCTTCTCTCTCTTTCTCTCTTTTTCTCCTCTCTACCATGTGAAGACACAGCAAGAAGATGGTTGCCTACAAACCAGGAAGGGGACAAAGGAGCTTTAACCAAATCCAACCATGATCTTGGACATCTCAGCCTCCAGAACCATGAGAAATAAATTTCTCTTATTTAAACCACTCTGTGTATGGTACTTTGTTATGCAGCCCAAACTGACTGAGACACATGTATACACACCTGTCAAAATGTTTACCCATCCCATAGCATCACAGCCTCCCTCATAACTGTGGCAGGCAGATGCTATTGTTTGCCCTAATCTCCTCTCTAGGTACCGTCTAGCTAGGGACGCCTTGTGAAATAGTTTTAGCCAATAAGATGTAATTTGCTGAGATGGGTTTTTCCTCCACAGTTCTTCTTTTTTTAAGTATAAGTCTCTCAAAGAAAAGGACTTTTTCTCTCTCTACTTTTCCTATTTCTTCTTCCTATACCTAATGTGAATCAAAGTTTGGAGGGAAAGCAGATCCTTCTGCAACCCCAAAGCCTTCACACCAAGGGTGGTGATGTAAAAATGGGCTCCTGTAAGTTACTGTGCCTGGCCTGGACCTCCTACTTTTCATGGATATGACACAACTCATGTCTGTCCATCTAAGGCATAACCATAAGGTTTTCTGGGGTTTGGAACAATGCCCCTATTAAATACAAAATCTTCCCAGGACCCACCTGGAAAACCCCAAAAAAGTGTCACTTGTACCTCTCCCTTCTGACCTCATCACCTATTGCTGTGAAATATACTACTGGGTTTATATATTTTTCTTATTCCACCTTATAACTTCAGGTTTTCTAGAAGCAGAACCTCACTTCAGTACTGGGTCTTTCCCTCTACTTAGCTAAATATGTTAATGATGTAGGGACTCTATATCTATCTGCTGGTTTGAAATAAAGTATGTGCTCTCTTTTCAGCTCAGTCTTTTAGCTAGTGTCTCCTAATTAAGGGGAAGAACCTGCCAACCCTCCCTTCTCCGTGTACGGAAGAAAGCCACATCTTCCAAGCAATCATCAGCATATCACGTGTATCTTTCCCTGCTGCAAGTCTGTTATTTACATATTAAAGTGGTTATTAGAGGAGAGAATTCACTGATGCAAATTTGACATTCAGATGTCAACCACTCCATAAATAAGGTCAACTGTGATGAGGACACATGTTAGTCTCCAATTAGAATCTCTTAATGCCTAAATAATGCTAATGCGAGGCATCTGCCAGCCCCATCTAGACTCATAAACAAAGATACTGATGAGAGTCAACCTGGCCCAGTGTTTCTCTCATTGCTATTTTACAGCTTTCAACTCAGAAAACCAGCTCGTCTCTCAGGGAGTTGTTCCGGTCAGTTAGTAGGCAGAATAGCTCTGTTAGTCCATTTTCTGTAGCTATAACTGAATAGCATACCCTGGGGGATTAATAAAGAAAAGAGAGTTTATATCGTGGGTTAGAAGGCTGGAAGTCCACAGTGGTACAGACACTGGGTGACAGCCTTCTTGCTGTGTCATGGCGGAGGGTGCACAGGGGCAGATAGAGTCAATGTGCTGGCATCAGTCTCCTCCTCTTCTCATAAAGCCACTCTTGTGATCCCATGTTATCCTAATTATCCTCCAAAGGTCTCACCTCCAAATGCTATCAACGTAAGAATATGAGATTGAGTTTCTAGCACAGGAGCTTTTGAAGGACACAGTGAAACCACAGCAGCAGCCAAGCCCTGTCAGCATAAAATCCTGCATCGGTGGACTCCATAGTCAAGAGCTACTCAGAGTTGCTCTTGCTGCCCCAACTCAACTCCTCAAAGAAGTCCTCAGAGGTATACAAAGCCTTAGAGTATAAAGAGCACATTTTCTGGAAAAATCCAATTTATTCAAAGACTTGGTTTTTTAAAAATTACCATTTTTTACCCAATGATCATTTAAAGCACTATTTGATAAATAAAATAAAATATGAAATATAAAATTCATGTTTTACAATAAAACATTAAGATATTCTAAGAAATTTCATATTTGGGGTCAGCTATACCTGGTGTTTTTTTAAATATCTTTGATGGAAAATCTGAGAAACACTGGTTTACAGGAAACCACTCCAAAGCCAGATCAGCCATTTCTCTGTCACAACTGGGAGGAACTTTATGTAACCCACAGTGTGAGTGAAGTCTGTTTCCAGAGCTAATGCCAAATGCAATCATAAGAAAGCCCTCTCTCCTCTGAAGGAACCGAGGTAACTTACTTAAACATAATTAGTGTTATAGTTTAAATCTAAAATGTTCCCCCCAAAAGTCTCATGTGTTCAGATAGGGCTTTTGGCAGGAGATTAGATTGTGAGACCCCTGACTCCGGAAGGCAACTCGCCCACTTTCTTGGCAAGTGCCTTCCTCCGGCGTGAGCCAGGAGGAGACCCAGTCAGCAGCTCTCCTGAGCCTACCAGCATGCAGCCTGGAAATCAAACGTCCCAACCATCCCCTCCCACCCCAGAGCAACTGGGAACAGAGGTCTAAACATGATTTGAGAGGATAACAGTATGAAATATAGCAAATATGGGTGATTTCCTTCCATCTTCTGTTTGAAGGTAAATTTTTTTTCACTGTTTTGTTTCATTACAGTTAATTCTATTACACTTGTCAATATTCTCTTTCAATTGATTTTATAATGTTCTGTCTTTGGTTTGATTTTGCTATACCTAATTGATTAGACAACTATTGTGCAGATAATGAGATATACTATGGTACCTATTACTATCATCCCAGTAACCTGCAGTGAAGTTCTGTACCAATTTCACTGCATTGTCTCAATTGGCTTTGTTCTGTCTTGTTGTTATATTTTTACTACCCTCAAAATAAAAATAAATAAACCTCTGACTCCATTGGTAGACTTATAATTTGATGGAACTGATGAAGATTTAAGAGGTGGGGCCTAGTTGAAGGCAGTGGGTCCTCCTTTGTGATCCTGAGGACTAAATCTGGTCCCTGGTCCCTTCTTCTCTGGCTCTTTCCCTTTCTCTCAACTTCCTGGCTACCATGAGGTGAGCAGCCATCTTCCATCACATGCTTCCACCATGATGTCTACCTTGGAGCCAGCAGACTGTGAACATTGTTTTTTCTCAGATATTTGTTCAAAGTGATAAAAATCTGATTAACACAACTGGCATAGACCACAGAGTCAACCAACCTCCCTATTGTCCCAGATGCCATTAGTCCCAACCTCTTCCCAGAGACTGGTCTTTACTTTCCCTTTCCATATTGTTAGTCTGCTAAACCCCAGATCTCCCTTCTTTCCACGTCTTTGCATGCCAGGGTCAAGTTCTGGTACCCTCTGAAGCATGACTTTGCATACTTGACTTCTGTCTGTGAACAGCGGGTATAGGCATATTGCCTGTCACTCAATGTCCTTCCCCTTGTCCTGCTTGTTCTGCCAGGAAAATGGACTTGTGCATGATCCATGGAAATGTCCAAAACAGCAAAGTGTCTTCCCAATCAAGATTCATGAAGTATTTCTGAAATACTAGAAGCAATTAACCCAATGCCAAAATTATGAAATCTTTATTCTTTCAGGCTTACTTTGCCAAAATCACACTTTAGCAAATCCCACTCAAACTCTTTAGCTTGACATTTGGAGCTAATACTTTGAGAAAATTGAGTTTGGGGTAGAAACCCCAAAACATACTTTCTTTTTCTATGACCTGGTTTTTATTCTTTCACTCAATAGAATTCCATTATGGAGAGTCAACCACAACCTAGAACGATCCTAAATACAGTATATAAGACAGGCCAGACAAAGCAGCATTAGCTGATCATTCAACCAGAGGGAAAGAAAATATCCAGAGATGGTATGTGCTGAAAAGAGTAGAGAATGTAGCCTAGACGACAGAATGTAACAGGAGAGCTTAGATGTCCAGATAGGCTTCCCTGAGAGGAGGTTCAAGGAGAGCCCTGCAGAGACACCCTTGTGCCAGGCTGAAAGCAAAGCATGTCCAATAAAGGAAACACGGGGAGTGAAGGTTTAGGGAAAACCC
This sequence comes from Hydrochoerus hydrochaeris, assembly GCA_004027455.1. Lineage (NCBI taxonomy): Eukaryota > Metazoa > Chordata > Mammalia > Rodentia > Hydrochaeridae > Hydrochoerus > Hydrochoerus hydrochaeris. Next base: position 63,781 of record PVLA01007301.1, on the reverse strand, counting down.
ATCTTGGTGGGTGTCTGAAATGTTAAGAACACAACTGTGGCTAAAGCCTGCCAGGAAGATGGTGCAGGTGAGATTAAAAGGCAGGAAGGGGCCAGGCTGTGTAGGATGTTGTAGGTCAGGGTAAAGAATACTCATTCTTTTTTCAGTGGAAGGGACACTATTAGAAGAATTTAATTAGGAAAGTAGCAAGTGTGACCTATGACAATGTCCTCTGCCCTGTGTTGCTAGCACTAGGTCGTTGGTCAAGTTGTTTAGTCACATTAATCTCACGTGTCCTTTGTTTCAGGACCTACCTCTCCAGGTTGCTAGGATAGGTAAAAGGGTAATGTACACCAAAGCCACAGCTCAGCCTCTGGGTGGAAAGAATATGCCAGGTGTTACCATCAGACACGGACCCCTGTTCTGCGCAGCTGCGAGGGGCTGTCCGATGCCTCCATGAGCCGCAACCTGTTGTTCACCTCACAGCTGTATCACTTTCTATCGTTTCATGCATTTCTTATCTGCCTACGGTCATTAGTGAATACCGTGAGTATGAAGAGGATAGCTTACCCATTTCTGAGGCTCCCACAAAACTAACTTCAGGCTTGTACTGGGTTTTAAAAAGCAGATTTTGTTTTGTTTTTTGTTGGTTTGTTTCACACTGTGAATTGAACCCAGGGTCTTTGCACTCAACCATATTCCCAACCCATTGTTTGTTGTTTAAGTTTTAAGGCAGGATCTCCTTGGGATGCTAAATTGTGCAGGCTCAGTTTAAACTTTCAATCCTCCTGTCTCAGCCTTCCAGAGTGCTCAGATTACAGGTCTTTGCCACTATGTAAAAACTGGTATTTATTGAGTAAAATCATGGACCTTAAAAATAAATAAATAACAGGTGCTGAGTATCTTAAACTTTTGGATGTGGAAAAGACAGGCATGGTAAGAGAATTATTTGCAAAAGTCTTCAGGGAAAAAGAAACTTCGGAAACTACTGTAATGATTTCAAAATAAAGAGACAAGATGAAGACTGGTGATTCCAACTTTCACTAGTCTGGGGTGTAGCCAAATAAGCAATGTGCCAGGGGTCTGACACTGCCCAGCTCTGTGACCCTCCTTCCCACCTCAGGAGAACCACTAAGGTGTTGGGCTCAGCAGGACCATCGCACCCAGCAAGCCTAGGAAGCAGATTGGGAGAGTTTCACAAGCTCTGTAGTTGTTCAGCCTGAGAGGCAGTACCCCTTCAGTCACACACCCCGGCACATTACGAGCCTCACCCTAGAACCATGTAGACCCTTAGGGGACATATTCCATCCTTAAGAATCATACAAATCTTAGTCATAGGGACCAGGAGGCTCATCAAGGAAAGTGCAGCAAAAAATCAAAGAGTTAGAAGCAAAGTATGTGTCCATTCCCAGGGATTCAATTCATAAAATATGGCAAAGGTATATTAAAAATTCATCTGTAGCACTCAGAAATATCAAATATATGTATATATAGCTACATAGATAAAGCTTTTAAAATAGCATTTTATAAGAATGAAACATAATAAACAAAATAAGATGCTAGCATATCACTATAGGTAAGTTAACAATGTAATCAAAATCATGTAAATTAGCAAGTATACTACATATCTTATAAGAATAGAAAATATTAAGGGCATTGTGAACATATAATAATGGATGCCTCTGGGACATAAAAGGTTCAGGGAATGGGGATGTAAGAAAAATAAAATAACACAGAGAAGGACCTCGTGGAGATCAATGGCTTCCCAGTAGAACTAGGATTAATTCAACCCTCTGCACTGGAGCATCATCAGCAATCCCAAAAATGAAGCATGAGATATGGCAAGTTCCTGCAGTGGAAGGCGATGATGCAAACATTTGCATGTAACACAAAGCAATATGCAAGTGAGGCTGAGTTAGTTCTACAGATAAACATGCTTTCCATGTTGGGAAGAAGGGGTTTAGGACAGGGTGGGCATAGTCAGAAGAGCATCCTAGAGACAGTCTTTAAAGAACAAGATTTGCAACATGAAATAAGTAAATGACAGATATTATAGTCACTTACTGAATGCAGGTAGTCCACGCCAAGCACCTGTTACAGCTAGCATTTAAGCCTCTGGACAATACTGCAAAGCAGAGGTTGCCAGTTCTATTTTACCAGGAGAAGCCTAGGCTCACAGGATGAACCTTGAGTAATTTCTCATAGATCCCACAGCAGGTGACTGGCAAAAGTACAATTCCTACTTTAAATCTCTGCCTCTGAGCCAGGCTTTGCCTGTGCAGACACTGGTACCCATTTTGGCCAAATGGACAGCATCAAAAATCAAAGCCCAAAAGTTAAGCTGGAGGTGTAGGGGAAAGAGAACTTGAGCAGAGAAGAAAGATGAGTGTGAGTCATGGGAAAGGGCCCTAAAGTTCAAGCCACAGATTGATGGCTTGATCGTCTCAAATAATGTCTCTGGATTTCTTCAATCACATACCTTAATCAGTTTCACAAAACTGAGTACATCTCTAGTGTTTATTTTCTTCATGTGTAAGTGTATTAATACACTGTTTACTTCATAAAGCAATACAAAAAGCTAACATTTTGAAGAGACAAAGAAGAAATTAAATGCAAAGTTCTATCATTTTTTTCTTGCACTCCACGTGTTACCCAGGATGCATCTAGCTCAGAGCCTACCCGCTGAGACTAAGTATTTTCTCTTCCTTCAAACCCTCAAGGTGATCCCTGACATGCTGATAAGCTCAACACCAACTGACGTTAGGAGTGAGGACTCAGGCAGTTGGCTTCGATGGGGTTTTCCATCTGGTCCCATCCTGGCCTCCTCTTATGACCCCGCCCTGGGTTGAGCAAGCACCTCTTCCTTGTCCCTGCAGACCAGGCAGCGTTGTACCAAACCTCTGCACGCTGCAAGAAATGTCCCCAGAAGTCAGACCACATCCTCACTGTTGTCATGGAAACAGAGAAAATCAGTGGTTGTTTTCTTCCAAGAGCAGCCTGTAAACAGAGCCAAACAGCCTTGCCTACCTCCAAACCAGTCTGCAAAGGGCATAGCCTACTCTTCATGGGTAGATGTGGGGATCCTCTAATGTCACATTAGCAAGGTTTAGATTAGGTTTGATAATCCTGCCACATGGCAGTACATTTGTTTATAGAATCATGTCCTGACCAGGAGGGGATTTGCAACAGTGGAACTTCCCCTGGTTCTGGAACCCACCCAAAATATGCCACCCAAACGCCCAGCATCAGCCCCAGCTTCCAATCACTTCATGCACTTCTAAGTCATCACCTGCCCAAAGGAACAGCTGTAGGAAAAGCCTTGCTCTCTGAATCCACAGATGCTGTGTGGGCAGCGGTGTTGGGGTAGCAGAGCCGATATTGCTGAGGTTTAAATTCTGACTCATTTAGGTTGTATTTCTGGCTTTGTCATTTACTAGTTGTACTCATTTGCTGGGGCTGCAGTGACAAAGTACTGTATCACAAACCAACTTAGAAGAACAAAAATTTATTCTCTCCCAGTCCTGGAGGCTAGAAGAAGTCTCAAATCAAGATACAGTCATTACTCTCCAAAGCCTATACAAAAAGACCTTTCCCTGCCCCTTCCAGCATCTCATAGGCCCAGGAATTTCTAGCCTGTCTCTGCCTCCATCTTCAAAGGTCTGTCTTCTGTCTGTGTCTCTGTCTGTGTCTCTGTCTGTGTCCAAATCTCCTTCTTCTTATAGGGACAAAAATCAGGTTGGATTTAGAATCCACCCAACTTCAATTATATTACGTAATTATATCTGCCATGCTCCCAAATTAGATCACAATCTGAGGTATTGAGGAGGGGAGAGATGAAGGAGCACGATTTAAAAATAAGGTTCAAAGGACAGTTGGCAATAGTTAGATTAAAGTAAAAATGTCTATGTTCTTTGTTATTTTAGATTTTTTGTTTTGTTTTGTCTTTTTTGAGACAGAGTCAAGCTGGTCTCAAACTCACCTTGCAGCCCAGGCTTGCCTCACACTCTTGGCGATCCTCTTGCCTCAGCCTCCTGAGTGCTGGGGTTGTAGGCATGTATCACCACACCTGGGTGTCTATCTCTTTGGACAGGCATCTACTTTGAATATTTATCCCTGAACATTTGGTCTCCAAGCTAAATGATACATAGGCAGGATATTCATTGCAGCATTGTTTACCAAAGCAAAAAATTAAAAACTGTATATAATTTATTCCATGGCTAAATGAAATGCTGTGCAGTCATTAAGAATAAGGAAATATTTCTCTGTACTATGATATAGAATGATCTTCGTGACATGGTTTTAAGAGAAAAAACAAAGTTTAAGAGGGAGGAATGAATTTTAGGGGCATGAAATTACACTGTATGATGCTACAGTGGGGATTATCAGTATTCAATTGCTCTCACCCATGAAGTGCACCACATTAAGAATGAACCTTGATGTAAGCTATACAGATTTGTGGTGATTGATGTATAGGTTCATCAGTTGTAGCAAGTATACCACTCTGAGGAGAATGGATAATGGGGGAGGCTGTACATGTATAAGGGAACACTGTGTATGGAAAATCTCTATACCTTCTGTTCAGCTTTGCTGTCAGCCCAAAACTACCCTTTTAAAAAATGTGATTTTAAAGTAAGATTCAGAATAATATTCTTTTATAATCTTCTTAATATAAAAGAATAATATTCTTTTATAATCTTCATGATATAATCTTCATAATCTTCATGAAGAAAATAAAGTATATATATATATATATATATATATCTGTAAATATGCATATATATATGTAATATTCCCAGAAAAATATATTAAAATCAATAGTAGTGGCTGCCTGAAAAAATAATAAATCAGATAATGAGGGCAGAAGACCAAGGGTGAAACGTCTTTCATTGCAAATCCCTCCTTGCATTTTGAAATACGTACTATACAAAAAACTGCCTATTCAATAAATAAATCAATTGTAATAATGATAATAATAACATGTCTCAAAGGCTTGTTATGCATCAGGTTCTATCTAGACTAATGAAGAAATACAGGGAAGGTTCCCAGCTAGTGAGAAGAGGGCAGTGTGCCCAGGAGCTGACGTAGTGAAGCCCAGCAGGGACTTTCCACGTAGGGTCAGAGACTTACTATAGCTGGGAATATGAGGAATGGGGTCTGGCTTCCAGAAGAGCACATGGAGAGCTGCCTAGGAAGTTTGGAGGAACATCCAGGCTGAGTTAAGGGCACAGGCAGGTTTCTGGAAGGGAAAGGGAGAGAGACCGAAGAGTGATCAGAGATTCCTGTCACACTTAGGGCACACAAGAGGAGGTGGGCCTCGAGAAGATGGCTAAGGCTCCTGGCTGTGAAAATCTGGCCGAATTCCCCAGACACACGCACCTTAGCACCAATCGAAGACCAAGTAGCAGTAAAAACTTCCTCCTTGCCCAAACAAAGCCAAGAAAGGAAGGGTGCCAGGATCCACACCTGAGGTGAGTCATGTCTTCTTCTTCCCCTCATCCAGGCTTACTGGGGAGGGTCCTTCCCCGGGGTTGCTGCCAGGGGATTATCTAATTAGATTCACTAATCAACACTATCAGGCATTATTTCATGAATGCCTCATGGGGGCCTAAAGGATATTTCCTCCTGAATCAACTTGACATTGCAGTATTAATAGGTGTTAATTGTTTAATTTGCTCATCCTTCCCAGAGGCAATTGCATTTTAACTGGAGCTTCAGACACTCAAAGGAATGCATGTCTATGGGAAATTATTTCAGGACTGGGGAAACAGAACCATAGAACTATTTAGGCTGGAGGCCTTCCTGGAACCCTTCAAATTCCATAACAAAAGGAATTATGGGGTCTGCCCCCTTTTTATCCAAGGCCATCCTTGAAATAAGACTGAGGACCACTTTAAGGAAACAAAACAACACTTGAAGTAGAGACTGCCAGTGCCTGTCCTATGCTCCAAGGCAAACAAAGGATAAGTGTCACCTGAATGGTTCAACAAAGCACAATTGACTTGAGATCTGTCAATCAGACACAGTCCACTGGCATAATTTAGCTGCCACAATGTGTCAGGTCTGTAAAGAAATGATTGCTGGGTTCCAGGAGAATTAATGCTCAACACAAGGCATTCCAAATAGGCCAGGAGCTCCTTTATTTCCCTGACTATGAAACTTCAAGACCTTCTCTAGCCTGACACACAAAAAGAATTATCAATCTCTCCACAGGGACAGAGGCCTTTCCTTTGTGTTGCCACAGACAACAAAAAAGTTATCCTGTCTGGTCCACCCTCAAAGAAAAGGCCAGTCAGTGCAATTTACCATAATTGCCACCATTCAGTAGGGCTTCTCAACTCCCTCGGTAACTAGCTTCTTTTAGTATGCAAGCAGTGGAAACTTCGTTTGCCTCTCAATTGCCTTCATGCAATTATTGTATTGATTTGATGTGGCATTAGCGCCACATTTAAGGTGGTTTATGGTTTTTAATTTGCAATTAAATCAAATGATACCTCTTCACTAGGATGGCTGACACTTGTTTATAGTCTACAGCAAGCAGTGAAGGCAACTTTTATTTAGCATCATAAACATGTGGAATGAGGAGCTCAAAATTTCAAGCAACTCAGTTTCTTGTCTGGCTCTCCAATCTAGTAGAAAAATCAAACTACCTACCTATCCATTGCAAAACTGTCCAAGAATTATTGGTGCTTTACAAGGGTAATCGAATGAAACCATCAAGCAAGCAACACTGAAAATATAATAGCTAGGAAAAATAGAACACTTGATTTTTGTCAAGTCTTTCTGGTCTCCAAGCACTTGACCATTTTTTTTCCAACCTCTGACATGAATGCACTGCATCTACTTTTGCTACTGCATTTTGCGTCAACATAGCTATTAAACTCCTTCTTTCTTTAAGAATAGACAAAATAGTGGCTGCAAAAAGCTCAAGAATCTGGAGTGTTTCACAATCTCAGCATCAGAACAATATCGGCAGTCATTGAGAATCTCAACTAGTTTAGCATGAATGCTGCACTTCATCAGAGATAGTCTTAGAAGCCATTCATACCTAACTCTAAACATCACATAGCTACCCACTCACTCACTCACTTTGTGCAGGTAGACACATAAATACAAGCTGCAGTCTTGAACCATCCCTTTATTAACAGCTCAGGAGAGGAGACTGTGATAGAGATGTAGGATAGAAGGGCAGAACACAGGTGTGTCTCAGAAGAAAAAGGAAGAGAATATTTCAAGAATATCAAATGCTGCTCACAAGTAAAGGAAGGAAAGACTGCATGGAAAGTAGTGATATGGGGAAAATAATATATGCCAAACTCATGTTCCCCAAAACTGAAGAAAAAATTCCAAGAAACATGGGAGGTAAAGAGTAGGAAAATTTTTATTGGGAAAGATGGCTCCTGAGAGACAGGAAGGGCCCCAAAGTGGGTTGCAAATCAGCCCACTTCTCAAAGGAAGTTTTATAAAGCACAGTCATGAGGTGGGTAAAAACTATGATCACCCAGTAAGGTTATATGTATAATTGCTTAGGTAATATTGATCTAATAGGGAAACAGGTCATGGAGCAAGTGTACATGGGAAAATCAAAGACCTTCTTTAGGAAGGGTTGGATCAGGGATCTTGGTCACCCATCAAAGTGACTGAGGTCTATCTGGACTTCATTGGACCGGATGGTAGCAATTATCTTATCCCCTAAGGAGTTACGTAGGCCTGCTCATTTTGTCTTTATTTTGAGGCCTGGTCCCCAAAACATGTGCCTCTGGCTACAGCCATAATTTGTTTTCAGCCTCTGCACTGACTTTCAGTGGTCTACCCCTGTCGGACTGCCTATAGTATTTTATACCACACTTAGATGTCTATATTAGTAAGAAAAGAATGGTTTTGGTCATCAGGTGAACCTCGTGATACCTATCCCAGTGGAGTGATGGGACAGGAGCTAGCACAGAGCAGTCAGGAGAATGAACAGTTGTCACTCAGCAAATGCCAACAATCAGGGCTATGCCTACAAAAAGAAGATACTTCAACATAATTGTGTCCTTGGAACAGTATCGCAAAGGAAACTGTTAATTTGCCATTCTCTAAAGTCCTGAATTAAATATTGATTTGCACACATAGCACAAATAATAAAAAGCTACATCCACTGTATGTGTTTGGTATGCTCTCTCATCCTCTCTTGGACATTGATGGAATCCAGCTACAAGTAGCTCAGAAGGCATCTTTGTGCTGGTCCGGCTTTATTATTGCCTTTGTAGCCTGATGGCTTCATCATCCCTGCTCTGTTTTCATGCCCTATACCAGCCCAAGATCCTTACTGATCCATGAAAATCTATGTTAGATCAGTTGGTTGCCCACTTCAGAGACAAACCAGCATTGGCTGAGAGTTCTGTTTGGACACCTGTCTCTACATTGCTCCAAATTCATTCAGAGATTTCAGTAACATCAGGGTTTTGTTCTGTCTTTTGTTCTGCAAGTGCTGAAGTAACCAGGACTGATAGTTCTGCAAAGACCCTAGGAAAAGATATGGAGACCTACAGATTATCATCGCTAGCAGTAGCAAGAACCCTAGAGTACTGGTTGTTGTTTCCCGGAAGCTCTTCCCTCTATTGCTCCATGATTGTTGAGGTTCTGGTTGGTGGAAATTTGCATTCTCAAATAACTTTTCTTGCTGTTGTCTTCTTTGCTGTGGGGCACTACAGAAGGGACATAGTGTTAAAAGGAAATGTGAAACAAGCCATGTATACAGAGCCATGTATGCAGTGATTTGCTCTCTTCATCTAGAAATAGAAATGGCCCTGTACAGTAAGGGAAGTAGGAAAGGGATAACTTTTGCCATACAAGGTGTTAACATTGATGAATGCATTCTGTGTCAACTGCAGATTTACAAAACAGGTGGTGTAAAGACAATGTTTCATTAATTATGCAGGCTACTTGAGACCAGAAGAGCCTAGGCTAATTAAATTCCTAAACTCACTTTAACAAAACAAAATGACATTTACATTCAATAGTCTCTCTAGTAAGTGACCATAAGGGAAATGGTCAGGAAAACATTGAAAAGAAAGGTTAAGGAGGAAAAACAAAAGGAAAGAAAAGGAATGGAAAGGAAAGGAAATGAGGTTCTATAGTATGGGTTTCCTTCCATCAAAAAAAGATGTTTAAAAAATCTAAGCCTCAGTTTCTCAGAATGTGACCATATTAAGAAATAGGGTCTTTATAGCAGTGAGCACAAGGAGTCCATTAGTGTGGCCTTAGTCCAATATGACTGGTGTGTTGACTAAAAAAAGGTGGGGGGACACTAGGACACAGAGACAGAGACACAGAGGAGGAAAGCATACTTACAGGAAGAAGATGGCCCTGTAAGTGTGGTGATGCATCTACAAACCAAGGAACTCCAAGGACTACAGGCCAGAAACCAGTGAAGGTGAAAAGATTCCCTTCTCAAGCCATCAGAGAAAGCATGGCTCTGTTGACACCATGCTCTCAGACATCTATCCCCAGAACTGGGGACATACGTTTGTTATTTTAAACCATTTAGTTTGAAGGACTTTCTTATGGCAGCCTTAGGAACCTAATACAATATAAAATGAGACATGCAACTATAATGCAGACTTGCCTCACTTGCTGAAATGGTGAAGTGTGAGAGAAATCTCTACTTAATGAGTGAATAAATATAAATACAAAATATAAATAATTTTTAAATGTTTGTTAGGTCAATTGTGGGTATACTAACAGAAAAAAAGGACAGAAAAAAAAACAAAAGAGTCCAGAAGTAAAATTAGAAATAAGACACCTAAGTTCCTTACAGTTTGTGAAAAAATATCGTTTGGGCCTTCTTAATGACCAATTTAAAGAAGGAAATTCCAAGTTACACAACACAAGGTCTGCACAAAAAGAGAGAAATAGTTTTCAGGAAAAGGAAACCTATTTCTGGTACAGAAGCCTGAAAAAGTAATGGATCTCTCTGATCACTGAATTATCTTTGGCCTCTACAATTATAAGAGGTGCTCAAAATGGTGGCTATTAGTTTCCAGACATTTATTAGTATGGCATATATGCATATTTTTAATTATAGATGACCACATTTTAGAACATCCTTCATATTTGACCAATGGCCATGCAAGATGGTAAAAGCTGTGATTTTCAAAGCTAAAGAGATATCACTGATCTGTAGCTTCTGAATGAGAAATCTTAATCCAGAGATAGAATCTGGAATGTTCTATGCTGTAGTTCCCAAAGGTTAGTTCACAGACTGGGTTCATCAGGATCACCTGCCAATTCCCTTTAAGAAGATAGAGATGCCCAACCTTTATCCCTGGGGGTCTGATTGCTGGACAAGTTCAAGAACCACTCAACTACAAGATGGTAAAGTGCATATACCTGGGCAAGCCTACTCCAGTGTAAGTGTTCTTCCTTTCAGTCCAGATGGTGATAACTCTTGGACAGAAGAGAAGTCAAGGTCAGGTTCCCAGTCAGTTTGGTTTCCTTGATGAGCTACTTTGCAGACAAACACAAAACTCATTGCTGAGATCTGAGCATGACCACCAAAATTCATCTGTTGCAAACTTGATTACCAGTACAGAAGTATTGGGAGACATTTGGGTCCTGAGAGAAGCAGCCCCACAAATGGCATAGTGCTGTCACTGAAAGAACTACCAGGAATAATCTTCTCTCTTCTGCTTGTCTCCATGTGAGGACATAGCACTTGTCCTCTCTCGTCTTTCTGCCTTCTACTAAGTGAGGATGCGATAAGAAGGAGACTTACTTGACCTTGGACTTCTCAGCCACCATAATGGTGAGTAGAACAGAAAAAATTTTCTGTTTTTCATGCTCTACCCAGTATCACATATTCTGTTATAGCAGCACAGCATGAGAACTTATAACCTCACAAGCATTGAGATCTGAAACTAATGTGACCATTACCCAACCTTTCATGTGCCCAGTGGAGGAGCTAAAGACTTAGCCTGAATCCCAGTTTCCCCATTTCTTAGCCATGTGGCCCCCTTAGGTCGGTCAGGGGGACAATTCCAGGCTTCACTTGGTCTAGAGAAATGGGAAAACAAAGTTAGTCTCATAAATCTGTTGTAATGATTAAATAAGAAAGTACCTGTGAAACTCTCAGCAAGATGACTTTGCTAAGAAGGTAGAAACTTCCAATTAAAGGAGCTTTTTGTGGTTTATTATTTTTTAGGAAATATTTTTTTCTGAAATTAGGCCCTGAGGCATCATCTCCCTGGCCACATTGCCAAATGGCAAATTAAACCACAGAGATGCTGACAACAGATCAACTTTGGCCACCAAGGTGCAATATTACGACAGAGAACCTGAGAATGAGCCCTCTTTGGCTGCCTCTGACCCGTAGATAAGGTGTCATCCATGCAGGCCCACTGGGAAATATAGGGACAGGTGTGCAGAATGCAGCAGACTGCTGATGCAGGAATGAGGAGGAGAGCTAGGGGAGGGGGAGAAAATGATTCAAAACCAATAAAAATAAATCTGACTTTACATGCAGCATTTAAATGCAATGAAGACTCAGGAGGCCTCCTGGAGAATGGCTCATGTTATTTTTATTTAGTGAGGCTCTTTTAAATCCTTTATTGGTCAATCCCCTTCCTGGCTAGATATCTTCTTCCGGTAGCCTCACAAAGCTAGCTGCAGTCTTGAATGGATTATTACAGAGCCTTATTCTCTCTCTCCAAAGCACTTGTTTACCTAAACCTGAGGGCTTAAGGTAGCCACGGCATATTAAGAGGGCAAACAAGTAACTGATTCCTATGTCTTCCAAAACTGTGAGCTCGTTGTAGGGAGTAGGAAAAAATGAGTAACAGAGGGACAGTGGTGTTGCAATAGCTCAGAGGTACAGTGGGAGAAGGACTGCATAATTAGCCATAAGCTCATTAAGGAATCCTGTGGAAACAATGTGACTTCTTCCAGTACTGGTCTCCTCACTGCCATATTTATTTGATGCTTACAATGCTGCCATTTAATATATGTCTATGAAGAGCTTGCAAGAACATAGGAAATACTTCACACTGCTCTGTACCAACATTCAGTATTGAAAAACAGCTACACTTGACTGAGCCCAAACTTTTTGCATATATATCTTCCACAACTGCTTCAAAATGTGGAAAGAACAGTGGGATAAATGTTCTCATTAAATTTATATCCATTGGTATTAGCAGGTTTTGTTATCCTGGCCTGAAATCAGAGAAACAGAGACTCAGTTAAACTGTAACCCAGCTATTCAGTGGTAGAATTACATTTCAAATCTCAGGAATAGATCAGTGAGAGTCTATCTGGATCCAGGCAACCCAGCTCTACTTTTTTTAACTGTTTTGCATTTGTCCAGAAGGACCACTGTTTTCTTTCATAATGAAAAACATTACATGTGTTTCTGTAAATTCCTTTCCCATATGATACCTTAGAAAACATAAAGGCATGATCCAAACTTGGACAAATTTTTAAAAATTATTTCCGTAAAAGACACATTGCCAGTAGTCCTCCTCAGAATTCTCCCTCTCACTTCAAACACACATATTTAAACATTCTTGCCATTTTCTGAATCAGTTCCAGAAGTCCTCTTTCTGGTCTTTACTTGGACCTTGTCGCAATATCCTGTATGAATTCAAAATATTTTCTTTTGTTGTCATTTTGACTTTGAGGAACATCCATTTTGACTTTGAGGAACGTCCCCCTCTGCTAGATCCAATGAGTAAAGGTGGAAGAGGTCACACTCTAATGTTTTAATTTGGCACAAAGCACATAAATGTTTGAATGACTCAGCGACCATGAAAAATTACTCATGAAAGAAGGCATCCAGAAACGCTTCAGAAAGCACCAGAAGCAGTGTGATAAACATGTTCAAAATGAGAGAGGGACCTTACCCATGGGCCCGCCCACTACCTGGAACATGAAGGAAGCCACCTCAGGCATAAGCTGCCTGGAACTTCTCCTGTGGGCCCGCCCTGCCATTGAGACAATCAGAAGACCTCAGCAGGCTCCAGTCAGTGTGAAAAAATTGGAACATCGCTCACATGTGGCGAACCTTGGACTGAAGGATTAACTGTATCAGTGTGGTGAGTATGCCCTTAAAAGAGAGGTGTACAGTGGGTAAATAGGGCCAGTAGTAAAACCTCCTCCAATTAACTGTAAGACCTTGGTGAGTCTGAAAAGAGTGTGTGTGATCCCCTCCTACACACAGAAAACATCAGGCAGAGTGAAAATGACAAAACAAAAAAGCAAAATGCAGTCTCAAACATATAGTTCACCAGAAGCAAGCACAGGACACATTGAAATAGAGGACCCCAAAAGTAACACACTGGGAATCTCTGAAAAGAAAGTGAGTGAAAAAAAAATTTCCATCAGGCTATAGAGGAAATCAAATTAGAACTACTCTCCCATGTAAACATAGAAATAACAACCTTAGCAAAGGAGTTGTTGAATACAGCTAAAGAACTAGAGAAAAAGTACATAAGCATGGAAAACTGATTGAAACTTTGAATGAACAATATAAAAAACAAGCAGAATTCATGAAACAAACTCAAAGAGACATCTAAGAAACAAAAAATTCTATTGAAAGCATGAAAAACCACCTAATGGAAGCTGAGGATAGGATTTCAGACCTTGAGGACAGGATTACAATTAGTGATCAAGAAAGCATAGAACTTTAAAAAATAACAAAGCAGCATGAAATGACAATCCAGAAGCTTCATAATGATGCCAATAACAATAATATAAGATTAATGGGCATTATCAAAGATACAGGAATCCAGGCAAATGACATACGTAAAGTATTTACAGAAATAATAGCAGAAAATTTCCCAAACATGGGGAAAGAATCTGATATGCAGATAAGTGAGGCATATAGAACACCAAACAGTCACAATCAACATAAATCCACACCCAGACACATAATAATTAAGATCTCAGACATACAGCATAAAAACAGAATACTAAAAGCTTCCAAAGACACAACTCACTTATCAAGGAAAGCCCATTAGATTCACAGCAGACTTTTCAGCACAAACCCTCAATTCAAGATGAACTTGGAGTGAGGTATTTCAAGCCCTGAAAGAAAACAACCTTCAATCCACACTGATATACCCAGAAAAACTTTCATTCAAATTTGATGGAGAAACAAGATACTTCCATGACAAAGAACAACAGAAGAAATTCACGTCCACCAAACCAACACTAGAAAGAGTACTGAAAGACATACTAGAGAGAGATAAAAATGACCACAATCCCCAAAACAACAACAGAAGGAAACCACCAGTTAGGATAAGCAATTAGATAAGGACAAAAGCAGAAAGAAACAACTGGAACATAACATGGCAAAGCTGTGCCAGTACATATCAGCAATATCCATAAATATAAATGGCCTCAATTCACCTATAAAAAGAAATAGACTAAAAGAATGGATCAAGAAACAGGATCCCACAATACGCTATATACACATCTGACCCAAAAGGAAACTCATAGATTAAAAGTCAAAGGATAGAAAACAGTATTCCATGCAACAGGAACCCAGAAAATGCAGGGGTAGCTATTCTATTTGCAGACAACATGAACTTCAACCTAAAATGATTAAAAGAGATAGAGAAGGTCACTACATACTCAGTAGTGGAAAAATTCAAGAGGAAGAATTAACAATTATAAATATACATGCACCAAATACTGGAGCACTCAATTATGTAAGACAGATACTAATGAACATGAAAAACCAAATACACAAGAACACAATTATAACAAGGGATCTTAACAGCCCATTGTCACAAAGAGATCAACTACACAAAAAGTCAGCAAAGAAATAACAAAACTGAATCATACCTGTGAGCAATTGGACTTAGAAGACGTTTACAGAGTGTTCCACCAAAACATATCAGAATACACATTCTTCTCAGTTCCACACAAGAAATTCTCTAAAATAGACCATATTTTATCCCATAAAACATTCTTAAGTAAATGCAAGGTATTGAAATCATACCATGCATAATATCTGACCATAGTGCACTGAAATTGGAAATTCATGGCAAAAGAAATTGAAAAACCTGCATAAATACACAAAAATTAAATAACAACCTTTTTAACAACCAGTAGGCTACAGATGAAATTAAAGAAGAAATTAATACTTACAATTCAATGAAAATAGAGAAAATCATACTGTAATATGTGGGATGCAATGAAAGTGGTCTTAAGACAGAAGAATATAGCAATAAACTGTCATATCAAGAAAACAGAATGAGCACAAACAACCTGATGCTCCATCTCAAGCTTCTAAAACAAGAAGAGAAAGCTAACCCCAAAGTTCATAGAAGAGAGGAAATTGTAAAGATTAGAGCAGAAATCAATGCAATTGAAACTTTAAAAAAATACAAAGAATTAATGAATCAAAAAGCTGGTTTTTTGAGAGAATAAACAAAATTGACAAACCCCTAGCTAACCTTATCAAGAGAAAGAAAGAAAAAACCCAAATTCATGCAATAAGAACTGAAAAGGGAGAAATTACTACAGAACCCCTGGAAATTCAAAAGATCATGAAAATCTCTACTCACTGTGAAAATCTCTACTCACATAGAGTGGAAAACACAGAGGAAATGGACAGATTTCTAGAAACATATGAACTACCAAAGCACAACCAAGAAGATATAGCAATTTTGAATAACCCTATATCAGCTATTGAAATTGAAAATGTAGTTAAAAACTTTCCAACAAAGAAAAGCCCAGGTCCACATGGATTCACAGCTGAATTCTACAAGAAATTTAGAGATTTGATGCCAGTGCAGTACTCCTTAAACTCTTCAGTGAAATTGAGAAGAAAGCAATTGTCCCAAAATCATTCCTGGAAGCAAGTATTACTCTGATACAAAAACCAGAGAAAGATCCAACCAAAACGGAGAACTATAGGCCAGTCTCACTAATGAACATTGATGCAAAGATTCTCAATAAAATACTGGCAAATAGAATGCAGCAAATCATCAAGAAGATTACACATCATGACCAAGTGGGGTTCATTCCAGGAATGCAGGGATGGTTTAACATATGCAAATCAATAAATGTAATACACCACATCAACAGAGCCAAAAACAAAAACCACATGGTCATCTCCATAGATTTAGAAAAGCTTTCGACAAAGTCCAACACATGTTCATGATAAAAACCCTTCAGAAACTTGGAATACATGGCATCTACCTCAACCTTATAAAGGCCATCTATCACAAAACAACAGCCAATATTATACTAAATGGACAAAAACTGAAAGCTTTCACTTTAAAATCAGGAACAAGACAAGGATGTCCACTCTCACCACTCCTTTTCAATATAGTTCTGGAAACACTAACCAGGGTAATCAGACAAGAGAGAGAAAAGGAATAAAGATAGGAAAGGAAGAAGTTAAATTATCACTATTTGCAGATGACATGATATTCTATATAGAAGACCCAAAAAGCTCCATTAAAAGACTGCTAGAGGTAATAAACAAGTTCAGCAGTGTAGCTGGATACAAAGTCAGTGCTCAAAAATCAATAGCATTCCTGTACACAAACAAAAAACTCACTGAGAGAGAAATTATGGAAATATTGCCCTTTACAATAACATCTAAAAAAATGAAATACTTAGGAATCAACCTAACTAAAAATGTAAGAGAACTATATGCTGAAAATTATACTATGTTAAAAAGTATACTATGCTGAAAAAGGAGATTGAAGAAGATAGAAAATGGAAGGACATTCCTTGCTCTTGGTTAGGAAGAACCAACATTGTGAAAATGGCCATACTCCCAAAACTGTTATACAGATTTAATGCAATCCCAATCCAAATACCATTGACATACCTCACAGATCTAGAGAACACACTCCTAAAATTCATTTGGAAACAGAAAAAACCTAGAATAGCAAAGGCAATTCTAGGCAACAAAAGCAAGGCAGGAAGCATCTCAATTCCTGACTTGAAACAGTACTATAAAGCCACAGTGATAAAATCAGCATGGTACTGGCAAAGAAATAGACCTGAGGATCAATGGAACAGATTAGAAGATGCAAGCACAACTACAAAGACACTCAGCCACCTGATATTTGACAAAGGGGCTAAATATGTCCACTGGAAGAAGGTTAGTCTCTTTAATAAATGGTGTTGAGAAAATTGGCTCTCTACATGCCAAAGACTCAAACTAGATCCAAGCCTATCACCATGCACAGAACTAAAGTCTAAATGGATCAAAGACCTAAATATTAAAACAGAAACACTAAATCTACTGGAAGACAAGGTAGGTAGAAGTCTTTGAGACATTGGGGTAGGCAGAGAATTCATGAACAAAATGCAAACTGCCCGGGAAACACTTCAAAGAATCAACGATTTGGATCTCATATTATTGAAAAGTTTCTGCACTTCAAAAGAAATCACCAACAGAGTGAAATGAAAACCCACCGAGTAGGAAAGAATTTTAGCCAGCAGTTCCTCAGACAAAGGACTTATATTCAGAACATATAAAGAACTGAAAAACATCAAGCCCCCCAAATTCAAAGAACCTCTCCAAAAATGGGCATCTGAGATGAACACACAGTTATCAGAGGAAGATATACAAATGGCAAATAAATACATGAAGAAATGTTCACCATCACTGGTCATTTGAGAAATACAAATTAAAACAACATTGAGATTCCACCTTACTCCGGAAAGAACAGCTGCCATCAAGAAATCAACTCATAACAAATGTTGGCGAGGCTGTGGGGAAAAGGGTACACTGCTCCACTGTTGGGGGAATGTAGACTGGTGCAACCATTATGGAAATCCATATGGAGAATTCTCAGTAGACTACGATTGGAAGACCCATTCCATCCAGCTATTTCCTCCTGGGTTATTTTCCCAGAAGAATTGAAAAGTTCGTATCACAGTGGTATATGTGCACCCATGTTCATAGCAGCACAATTTGTGATAGCTAAATCCTGGAAACAACCAAGATGCCCAGCTACTGCAGAGTGGATGAAAAAGATGTGGCATTTTTATACAATGCAATATTACTCAGCTATAAAAAAGGATGATCTTGACCTTCATAGGTAAATGGAGACAACTTGAAACTATCCTCATTAGTTAAATAAATAAGAGTCATATTTATAAATATCATATTGTGTCTCTAGTGTAAAAAGTAAGTAAGAACTGTAAGTGTAATAAAACCAAAGTGTGTAATTGCTATTGTAAAAGAGAGAAAAAGAAAGTGCTCTAAGGGATATAACTGCATGTATGTTTGAGTGTGTAAAATAGATGACCATATTGCTGAATCTTTGTTGGATCTTTGAGCAGAACTGTTTGCAGTCTCACTGTTTGAATGTCTGCTATGTATCCTTTAATTTTGTAACTTGAACAACTATTTCTAAAAGAATAATATGTAATTTATCAACTAATGATTTCTTACTGTTTATCTTTTTTTAAGTCTGTAATATTTCTATCCGTTTTCTGTTTGTTTGGGTTTTTTTCTCTTTAAATAAAAAAAATGAGCGGGAGGATTTTGAGGAGAATTACTGGTGGCATGCTTTTTTCTAAAATTATTTTTCTGTTTTTAATTTAGATATTCACATCATATATTTTGACCACACTTTGGGGGGGTACTGGGGCTTGAACTCATGACCTTGCACTTGCCAGGCAGGCACTTATGCCTGCTGAGGCAAATCCGCAGCCCCCTTGAGCACACCTTAAAGAAACCTTAAGCAAACCTATTGCTTAACTCTGATTCTTGCCTGGCATTTCCTGCTGCAGCCCCTAGCATCCCTGCTTTGAAGTCTGCTGAGGGCTCCTCTGTTCTGCATATGAACCAAAGCTAGCGTTGTTGAAGTTTCTTTTTCTTTCCTTTACTGTTATTAACCTGCTCCAACTACACTAGCACTGGCGTGAGTGGTGAGATTTTAGAGATGCCTGGCTGCTCCTTACAGACCACACTGCCCTTTGACTTGTGTAACAAAGGCCACAACTCCGTGGTTTACAACTGCAGAATCCTATTCCCTCATAGTTCAGGAAGTCAAAAGCCCAAAATCCAGGTATCAACAGGGCCATGCCTCCTCCAGAAGCTCTGAGGCAGAATGCATTCTGTGCCTCTTCCAGGCTCTGGTTCTAGGCATCCTTGGCTTGTGGCTGCATCACTCCAGTCTCTGCTTCCATCTTCACCTGAGCCTCCTCTCTCGTATTTGTGTCTCCTTTTCTATCTATTACAAAAACACACATCATCGGATTATAAGAACCTACTTGCATATCCCAAGATGAGCCCATCTCTAATTCCTTATTTAATCACATCACCAAAGATCTTTTTCCAAATGAAGTCTCATTTGTGGGTTCCAAAAATAGGGAGGTGAACATAGCTCTTTTGGGGAAGGCACCATTTAACCTCTACAGATAGCATCACCCTGCTTACCCAAGGCTCAGGGTGGAAGGTTGCTCACAGGGAACTGGATGTTTCTGCATCAAGTGTCCAACTCAAATCAACTTAAGAAAACTCTGCTACTCAGTCTCCATCTCCTCCCTATGCAAGCACCATCCCTTACATAGCAGACAGTGATGGATTAGAAGATGAAGCAGTGTCCCTTTAAAAAGTTCCTGAGGCCTACAATCTTGAAATCTCTCTTTAATTGTATGGCAACCATTAGGAACTTTGGCCAGGAAGGATGACAGGAGTAATTACCTGAAAACAGATTTGTAGGTAATTTATACTTAGTCAATCCAAACCTAATTCCTGAGTGACCTATACTGTGCCTAAGGAGCCTGAAATAATCATGTATTTACCCTTTACCCTAAAATTAGATGGTACTTACTATGCAATTACCCAGCCACTAAGTGACAATTACTGTGTAATTAAATGGTCAGTGGTTACCATATTATTAAATAGCATTGACGTGATATTCACTCCACAGATTCTTCTACGTCACCACAGAATTAAACCCCCTACCAAGAAATTATAGCTTTTCCTAGGAAGGTCTTCTTTTTGCTTGGATGGCTTTTAAGTTGACAGAAACTCCTAATGCTGCAAACTTCAGAGGAAACCAGCCACTAGCCAGCACTGGGCACAAATAAGACATGGCCTTCGGGGCATGGGCCTCTTGCCGTACCAGAGAAGCATCTCTGTAGACCTGCACTAGTCCATAGCTGAGATGTTTGGGAAAATTCCTCTACCTTTCTCTAGAAACATGGTACAGAGGAGTGATAGCTATCATATTCTTCTCTCTTGGCTATGGAATCTACCAAGTGACAAAGGAAAGCAAGAGGTCCATTTTGGCCTGTGAGAAACAGTCATTCTATCTTCAATACAAGTGTAAACTTAAGTTCCATAAATACAGGACCTTTCTCTACCTGATTTGTTGCCTTATAACCAATGCTGTCTGGCGCATGGAAGATGTTCAATGAATATTAACTGAATGAATGAGTCGACTGATTAATCGATTGGTATGCATCTACTATGGCAGCATACATTAAAACTTCTTAAGGTGAACTCCACAATGAATCACTGGCACACATTAATAATATAACTAATCAATATCAGGTGCTAAGTGGGATACAGATGTCAAGTTCCAAAAACTGTGCTTCTCCTACGACAATACAAACTCTAGGCGACACATAGCCTTCAAACTACCTTAAGAATCTAAGACACACACTGGAAGGCTAATGGATACCCCAGGATGAATTACATTTGGGTCTAATACTTGCTTATGTAAAAAAGCCTTAGAGTTTGGGGAAATTAGATAAAGAAAATGAAGCTCAGTGAGATTAGGACAATAATCCAAGGTCACACCACTGGTAAACTGCTTAGAGTTGAACTTCAATTCAGAAGCCATTTGTCTACCTGCTATAGTAGAAAGAAATAGACTGCATGCTTCAGGATCTTGTATTTTCACCATTAAAATGTTATGTCTTTGGTTCAGCACTATTTCCAGATGTTGCTGGTAAAATGTACTATCTCACTAGTACTCTCTAATACCTTAGATCAAATTACCTTGCCTCCAGAGACTGTTTTAGAGAAAAGAAAATGAGGCAAGAGTGAGCAGAGTTTAAAGTTGTATAAAAGGAAATAGGTTTCACTTTGAAAATCAGCTCTAATCAATTGATAGCAAATGCCCAGAACACCATCTTGGGGAGTCTTCTAAGGTTATATAAGGGCTTAGCAGTGTCACGATTGATAAGTGCTACCTTCCATGGACACTGCTTAACAAGTAGCAGCACATAGACCAATATTTACAATCCCTAATGTAGATGATTACATAAAGTGAGATCAAGATTGGAAATTATCAGGCATGGGATAAGCCAATGCATGAGTACAAAAGACAACTATAAAATAAGCAGCAAAAGACATTCTTTTTCTCAAATACAGAAACTTAATATGTATGGTCTCAGCAAAATTAAAGCTAGAAATAATGAAACTCTGCTTCTAGCCTCAGGTTTGCAGCTAATTAATTTTAAACTGTTAGGATTCCATCATTTCCTCTCTTTGGGTCACGGTGTGCTTATCTGTTAAGTGAAAGTATTTGAGTCCAAATCCTCAAGTCACTTCCTGTTCAGAATCCTGTAAGTCTGCAGTGGTTGGTACTAAACTGATGGAGAGAAGGGAAATAAGAAAGAAAATAGTGGGTAAAAGCTGACACACTTTTGTGATTATCTATTAGAGGGAAATGAAACACACGCATAAAAAGAAATGCTTCCATGTTGGCTGCGATGAGTTAATTTTATTTATCAACTTAATATCTAAGTAGACATCTCAGGTAAACAAGAAAATATTTAACTATAGCACTCAGGGGAGAATCCTTGGTAGGAAAAGGTAAATCTGAAATCCATCAATAAATAGAGAAGCCTGGATAAGATGTCCTGGGAACAGAATGCAACTGGAAGAAAGATGAGGGCCAAGGGATCTGCTAATGTCCTTTTACAGAAACATATGAGGAAAGGTTTTCAGTGACAAAGTTCTTGTCAGGGTCCAACACTGAGGAGAGGAGTTACAAGAGAAAGAACAATTAGCCTTGATGGCTTATATCATTGGTAACCCTGATTTTAAAAAAAAACTATTAAAGGTAATCAAGGGGACAAACCTTGATTGGAGTGAGAAGAGGAGCTTCTGTGAGATGAACAAGCAGGGACATCGTTTATGGAGAAAGGGCATGAGCTTGAGAATCATATGACCCATGAGTTATGACTCATCATTTGCTTGTAATGTTTTTGAAGAAATGTACGTGAAGGATCTGTCATAGTGCTTGATACAGCAGGTGTTCAAAGATACACATTCTTTTTCCTTTAATCCACCTGCATTTAACCCATTGGCCAATTTCTCAGAGATGACTTCCTGAAGATTTTTCAGGGCTCCCTCTCTGATGCTAGTATTAAAGGTCTTTTCTCTTGGCCTTGACCCCAGAGGGAACTGATCAGACCATACAGCACTCTTGTTCATCCTCTCATCTCCTACAGTGCTATCAGCTGGACATCTCATCAGGTAGTCACCACGAAGGCCAGACCACTGCCTCACTCAAGGAGAGGAAATTGATCATGTGAAAACGACTTTTAAAGCAATCCTGCCAGGGAGGTAAGTGAGAGGCTTATAAATAACGAAATGAAGCCTGTCATCCTCACCTAAAAATTCTACTGAGCCCACCTGCAGCCAACTTTATAGTCAATATATAGTCAGTATCCTAGTGCTAAAAACAAGTGTTGTTATTGATCAATTATACAACTTGACTTCCTGCAGCTGAGACATCAAGCTACCCATGATAACCAGTGATGCCCACATTGGTCAGTCCAACCCATCTACCCATCCATTAATTTTTTCAGTATATATTTTGAAGAATACTAGGCTGCATGCTGTAAGATGTCAATGAAGTATATGACATTTATACAAAATTTGTAAGTAAATATTCACTGAGTATCTACTATGTGCCAGTGTTCAGCCATGAGCAAGACAAACCAAACACCTGGAGTTTATAGAATTTACATTCTAGTGGCCCTGGACCCCAAGCTCAGCAGTCATACAAATCAGGCCAGGGAAAAGATAATTAATATGAACAATAAAATCCCCATAAACCAGAGAAATAGTCAAATGTGTGTAAAAAGTTTCATGCAGTGAAGGCCTTAGGACCCAACCAAGGTATGAACCCAGGTCTGAAAGTCTTTCCAAAACACATGGCATTATAACAGAGCCATAGTGGATGAAAGATTTTCACCAAAGAGAACAAATAGAAAGGGCTTTCCAGTAGAACAAATTCCAACAAGTGACCATATCAAGGTGGAGGTGAGAAAAGATGTCCCAGACATATGGAAAAAAGACTAGAAGAACAAATTGAAGAATAGTCATGGAGGACCTTCAACTTCAGCCCAAGGAGTTTGAGCTTTTGAGGGGCCAGGAAGGGACTCTTTTTAAGCAAGGTAGGAATACGATGAAAGCCAAAAATGAGGAAAGGTTAGAGTCTTTATGTGCAGGAGAGGTAAGAATAGTAAAACGCAAGAGCGCCTAAGTCTTGGGTCGCAACTCTATGCCATACACCTTACACACA
This sequence comes from Hydrochoerus hydrochaeris, assembly GCA_004027455.1. Lineage (NCBI taxonomy): Eukaryota > Metazoa > Chordata > Mammalia > Rodentia > Hydrochaeridae > Hydrochoerus > Hydrochoerus hydrochaeris. The sequence goes on along the minus strand of PVLA01007301.1, from coordinate 40,301 downwards.
GGACCTTGAGTTATTTGCTTTGTTAGTTTTCAATATATTTATTTGGAAACAATCACAAATTTACAGGAAAATTATAGGTATATTTTTTTCCCTGAACTATTTGAGAATAAGTTGCTAAGTGGAATCCCATCACCTGCCTTCAAATTCTCCATATTTTCTATACAAGACAGCATAGCAAATATATGATCATCAAAATCAAGAACCTAATATTGATCTTTGCCCCATCTGTTCTTCAGACCAAGTTCAAATTTCATCAGCGGTCCCAATAATATCCTTTAGAGTAAAATGATCCAAGTCGAAAATCACATGTTGCATTTACCTATCACATCTCTTACCTGTCACCACTCTGGAACAGTCAGTTCTCTGTCCATAAAGAATCACTTAAATCTCTCAAAACCCTTGATATTTCTCATATTGTGCAGGACACAAAACTAAGGCTCAAAGAATTTAATAAGCCTGGCTTCCTGGTTGTCAAGGAGAGAAGGTAAGAGAAGGTAAAACCCAAGAGCTCCTCAGTCTTGGATCTCACCTCTATTCCATAAGCCTTACCTACAGGACTTTCAGGGATGCTCCAAAGCATGTGTCACTCAAAACCCCACAGCCAATAAGAGGTTAAGTAGTTAGAATTCGGTCCAGTGATAGCAGCATGAGATTGAAAAGAAATTAGTCCAAGATGATGCAATAAAAACAGAGAGAGGAAAGTGGATATAAGTGACCACACCAAAAAAGAGTCAACAAGCATTCTGTTTTTTTGTTTTGTTTTGTTTTGTTTTGTTTTGTTTTGTTTTGGTTTGGTTTGGTTTGGTTTGGTTTGGTTTGGTTTTTGCCCCTTGCAGTATTGGAGATTGAACCCAGGACTTTTGGACATCCCCAGACCTTTTTTTTTTTTTTTTTTAATTTTGAGACAGGGTCTCCCTAAGTCACTGAGTTGCCCAGACTGGGCTCAATCTTCTGATCCTCCTTCTTCAGCCTCCCAGAATGCTTGGGATTGGTTTTTTATCGACTTATTGGTAGCAAAAATTAAAAGATGACTGAGATTTTGAGCTTGAGTGCCTGTCAAGGACTGGATGCATGAGAATTACAGGTAGTAAATTCTTATCCAGTCTGGGAGATTCCTACTAAATGCAAAGTTTCAGTGAGCTATTGGACTACTTCTGTATAGGGAATGCTTTATCCTGCAGGCAAATATAACTCCATGTTGAAAACTGAACGTATCTGCTAATATTGCCAGGTTATTATAATTGCTTTCCACAGATGAACATTTTTTGAAACTATTCTCTACAGTGATTTCTTTTAAAAATTCAATTACCATTTGGAAGGGTAATTCATTAAATGTGCATAAAATTACTTTGAATTAGTTTACATCATCAGTTGCCTAGGTGATGGGAAAAGCAAAAAATCTGGAAATTATAGAGGGTGGATGCTGAATCCTGGATGAAAGATTCATACAAGGAAGCATTCAGCACCAGGACAAGACACTTGACTTCCCAGTATGGTGACACCAAAGAAGCAACACTAACAGTGCTGTGTTACATGCTTAGTGTGGTGCTCTCGGCCACACCCTTGGCCAAGTTCATCTGTAGGACATGGCTGTGATGGATCTAGGATTCAAACTTAGGATTCCTCATACCCAAGGCCAGGCCACTCACCATGCTACACACCTGCAAAACCCTTAAACATACGGCTGCAGTTTATTGGGATGTTTGTTGGGCTTCTCTGGCTAAGCTTGACCACAAGAGGCCAGAACAGTTCAACTACAAAGTGTGATTTGATCTAGGAAAGAGAGGCTGGTGTGAGGTGAAGAACTGATGGAGCAGCGGGGTGAGTCACAGCTCAGCCCTCAGATCATCCCTCTTCCAGGCCGTGAGTTTATGGGCTGGTCTGGAGCAGCAGTTTCCCATACAATTGCTGAATAGGTGAGATAGCTCCATGTATCGCACAGGTGCTGGGAGAAGTGAAGACAGACACTCTGAGGGAGTAGGACACAGAGCCACATCATAGAACATCTGCTGAACCTAAACCCCAAATGTGTTAAATCCAAAACCCACCTCTGCATACTAAGTAGATGACAGACATTGTGCCTAGGGATATGAGCTATTTCAGTGATAATTTGTCTATCTGTGATGTCCACCTGCCACTGCGCCTCTTTGCCATACCTTATGCATCAGGGAAACTTCCCTCCTTGGGCCCAAGACACTATGGATAATCATCAGGCATGATGGTGGAAAATAAAAAGGCTGGAAAGACTTTGGTTGTCAAATCCCCGATTGGGCTCTGTTCTTCATCTCTAAAATGCAGTGACACTAATGGCACTAGCAGTCAGTTTTATTTTAAGGATTAAATGAGATTTAGCCTACTATGTATGTAGTGCTGACCCTAAGTAAGCTCTCAGAAAATGTTAGCTACCAGCAACCAAAACACTACTCTGGATTTATGTAGGGGAAAGCTTTATTTGAAAGGACTTTTGCAAAAGGTGAGAAAGAGGCTATTGCGACAAGGAACAAGGGCAACTGTCATGGGGAGAATGTACCAACAGTGAGACCTGCAAATGCCTTGATGGTCAGGAAGAAAGAAACTTTTCTTTTATAGAGAAGAGGAAACAAGATTAGGAAGAACCCAGTGTGGGGAAGTGGAATGAACAGAATAAATGAGTGGAAGAGTCCTGATCTAACAGTAAACAAGAGACAAAAATCGAGGGGAGGTTCCTTTAATCCTCGCTATTTTCCAGGATCACAGAAATAGTATGAAATTCACACTTGTCGCTACAATGAGAATTTGTGTAGTCTCTGTGAGCCTCTGTTTCCTTCCCTATAAAGTTAAACCATCATAGCTATTTTCCAGGAGTGATGTGCAGATTAAAGGAAACCAGAGATGCCAGAGCCAACTTAGGTCTTAGTCCATGGTAAGCACTCAATATCCTTCATTTTCTTAATGTTACATATCTACTGTGTACCATGCATGGTGTTCAACACTGTAAGAAAAAGCAAACAGCAAAAGATTGCCAGACACTAAAGAAGACAGAGCCACAAATAATTGAGTACCTAGGATTGAGCCCCAGTATTATATTATGGATGGAACTGAGTCTCCGACTGTTGCCTCTCTGATAGTCTTGGAGTCATATTTTAGCTGCAAAATTTATCATCCTCATTAAGCCACTGACCAATGAGAGAAGCCATCCCTGGAGTTCCTTCCTCCAGCCTCCCTAGATACAAAGATCTCTGTAAAATCTGCAGACTTGCTGCAAACATAAGTGTGTTTTTCACCCCTACCTTTTCGCCCCTTTCTAAAGAATGAGAAAGAGACAAATTTGATCATCTCCATCATCCCTGGGCTTCACAATTCTGAATCACAGCAGTCTGAAATGAACCCAGCATGGTGTTCAAGAGATCCCTGGCAGTTTCATTAGTCTTCCTAGATGGAGAATGGTAGAACTGCAGTGGCACAGTGACTCCTGTCCTTGGGCCTGTAGGCTGGGAACATGCTGGAGTCAATCCTTCCTACCTTTCATGGCTAAGGGGGGCAATGCACAAACACTCCTTCATGTGAACCCAGTGGAGTTGAAGGCAGTGATGCTTTTCAAGGCACCAGTGACCCCAGAACCCCTCTGGAGCCCTCTGCCAGCTCATTCTCTCCTGAAATGCTACAGAACTTCCTTGTGAGTGCCAGTGTGTAAATATAGTCCCCAGTGCAACCAACTAACATTTAATTACCAGCCCGCTCTTGACACACTACTTGGGTTCACTCCTTGGAGCTGCTCATTCACTCAGAGCCCAGGATTCAAGGGCATTAGTCAGCAGGGCCAACTTATTCTCTGATGGTTTCCCTCATGCTTTCTTGGCACACAGAGACCACCTATGAGGAGCCTCTCTTTTCCCACTGCTGAGAAAATGCAGTTGGACTTTGCAGTACATCTCTTGGTGTATTACATTTGGAGACACCTAGGCTACCCCGATGCCTAAACACATAAGTCTAAAAGTAATACTTTTTTGGGGGGTTGGGCTTTGGGAGGGGTTTGGTTTGGTTTGGTTTGGTTCTTCTCTGGTGCTTTTTGTCATGGAAAATGTGAATTTCAGAAAGGCTATTCATACAAGAAGACTTGTTTTCTGCAGACAGTCTCTGTAACCTGATGACTGCCCTGTGGTCTGATCTTGACTTCTCTCCATGCTGACCAGAACTCGCCAACCCCATTGAGACACTGCCCTGATCTGGGTGGCACTAATCTCACCTATTCTGGCAACACACAAGTTCAGGGTATCTCCATGGCATGCTGTAGCCCAGAGTATGCCAAAAAACAACCTACAAGTCACACTTGACTGGAAGACATTTATTGGTCAACATATGATGATTTGAACTTAGTTTTCATTAAGTTCATTTTTACGATGCATAAAAATATAAAAGTAGCACAAAATAATGCGATATTTTCATTTTTATTAATGTTTTTTAAACAAGAGAGTCCACCTAAAAATTAAAATGTCTGGTTTTCTGTGAAGAAACGAATCAGCAGATCTGATGACACACAGGACCCACATTTCTACAGGCAAAATTGGCTCTAAAGCAGTGAAGGTGTAGCTTTTCCCTTTGCCCATGACTTGTACTGTCCATGGTGTTATTGTCCCTGGCTTTCACTCATTTATTGATCTAAGTTCTTGAGTGTCTACAATAAGCCAGGCTGTTCCAGGTCCTGTAAACACAGTGAACAAGAAAGCCCAGTTCCTTGCTGTCCCAGAAGGAGCACACAAACAGCATTATTTCCCACCAGTGGGTGGGGAGACGGCTGGCATTCACCATCGCCCTTATCCTGTTGTCATCCTCTCAGCCGAATGAAGAGGGCAATATTGCTCACATTGCCCTGACATCACTCTTGCATGTTACTGACATCAGAATTGTATGTTACTGTGGGCATCTGAATTATAATGCCAACTCTAATCCTTCCTTTATCTGTCCAACCCACTAAAATAAGAATGCTGTAAAGGTAGGAATGTGATATGTGTTTTTGTATTTTCAATGTTTATGTCAACACAAAGTATAATTTTAGTAAACAGAAATATAGGTATAGAAAGATGCACATAAAGATATGGGGAAATCAGGAAAAAAAAAGTACGTGTAAGGATCTTGGTTGAACTAGAGGAAATATAAGCATAGAAAGATACACAGAGAGATTTGGACAACAACTATATCCTTGGGATAAATTTTTAATGGTAAAAGATAATGATTCAGAACATGAGACAGGCCCCTGTCACTTGAGTTCCAAAAACACACAGGAGCTGGAAGTTTTAGGGGCTATAGTTAGCACTTCAGCTCTGCAAAACTGGACAAGGCAGGGAGCAGCAGGCCCTGCCTTGCCTCACTCATCCTGTCTCTGAAGGCAGTGATGCTCTTCAAGGCTCCAGAGGCTCCCAAATGTTCCAAACAGACGGACCTCTCTTGGTTCCAGATGGGTCTGGTTGGCTTCTTTGATAAGTCATTGAGCACTGAGTCATAGAACTCTTGTCTGGGAGAATGGTAAGAAAGATCTAAAACTAATTTTAAAAAAAAGGCCACTTTTAAGGTCATCTAGTCAGCAGTATGAGTCATTTCTTCCTTTCTTCATTCCATCTTACTGCTTAACACCAGCAAGAGAGGGCACAGCGAGTAAAAGGGAAAATCAAACCAACATTGACTGAATATTTGCCTGTGTGCAAAAAATGCTTTGAATGCATTGTTTCACTGACTCTTCCTCCAAACCAAAGAAGGAGATGCTTTTTTTTTTAACTCTCCACTTTAAGTAAAAGGAAATGAAAACTTGGAGGAACTTAGCACCTGGCCCAAGTCACACAACCAGTAAGGGGGAGGGATTTGAATCTAAATTGACTGAATTCCAGATGTGAAGTTCTTCATTTCCAGAATAGCCTAGGACATGACAATTCTAAACTCTAAACAGCTCCAGCAAATATTGCGGTGGGTAGAGTTCAAAAGCATTAATCAAAATCAGGTTTAAGGAGTCCCATCATAACAGGTGGAGAAGGGTTGGATAAGACCGGCTTAGAGCTTTTAAGGAAATCCAAAAGTTGCCTCCTTCTCCTGGGCCCTCCTAATGCTCCCTAATCCCAAGACATAATCAGAACACCAAAAGATGAAAGGGGACAGTGCCAAGCAGCCAGAGCAAAGCAAGGCCTGTGATGGCTTTCAGAAATCAGGAGAATTAAACAAGACTCAATCAGCAAGCTCAAGCAGTAAGGGAAGCATCTTAACAGGGCTCATCTCTCCACATGCTCTCACCGTAACAGCCAGATCTAACATTTAAAATACCCACTGACCACTGAGGATTCTGTGCTGCATCCATATCCAAAATGGGCACTCCACTAGCACATCAAATTCAGGATGTCCTGAACTGAATCCTTCCCATTCAAACCTGTCTCTTCTCCCCAAGTCTCCCCCATCTATAAACAAAATGACTGTTCACAGAGTACTAAGGCTAATGTCCTAGGCCTCACGGAAAAATTCAAATGTACATCAAGTGGACAAAACAGATAGTGAGCCTCCATTTTCCCAGATTCCAACTTTAATAGTTATCTTCTCATGACCTGTACTAATATCTATGCCCCAATGCTCTTCTTCCCTCCTGTAGGATTTTAAAGCAAATCCTACATCTCAATTTTTGGTCAGTGGAGACTGACCAAAGATCCTCTTCAGGGAAACTTCCAGGTCAATTGTATTTTCATTCAAATACTAAGATATTATTTGCCTTTTTTCTGTATTGACACACTAATGATACAAAAGCATAGTAGGTAAACAGCTGGGGCCCTACCTCCAAGCAAGAGAGCATGGTTTTCACTACCACTCACTCACATTAAAATAAGCATGAGTTGCTCTTATGCTAATGCAGTAGCAGTTATTTCATTTCCTTAAATCTCAATTTTTGAGTAACACACCATTTAAATATGATGTGTGACACAATGGAAGTATATGTAGAGTTTCCTGCTACACACCAAGGTAGAATAGGCTCCAACTATTATGTAAATGTTTCAGTAAGACCTAAATTAGCCACTTTTTCATGGAATGCTATATTCATTTGAAAGTTTGACTGGCAGAAACACTGTTATTCAGACTCAGGTACTTGGCACACATTGTCTCAGAAATGAATTAAGTGAGACTGTCATTTCAAGGTAAATGACTGACAGCAGTTGTTGCCCGTGATGCAATTCCAAATTTTACAGCAAAAACTAGAAATTTGTGGAAATTTCTGCCAGCATGAGTTTGACAGCCTCTAAATGCTTAAAAACTTTTTTTGATGTTATCAGAAATGATATTTTAAAATACGATTTTTAAGTATTTAAATGTATAATGAAATATGTCAATATCTGGAGGATCTGAATACTCAGTAAGCCAATATTTATAAATGATCAATGGTTGATAACACAAAATCATGAGTGGATAAAAGATCCATTTAAAGCACAAGGTAGATCACTGGAATGGAAAATCCATGAGGGGGAGAAGTCCGTTGATAAAATGACCGATAGAAATTATCACCAAGTTTTGATGTAATATCAACGAAGAATAGCTATATTTATGGGGGAAAGGCTATTAAAATACTTCTGCTTTTACCAATTACATATCTGTACAAGGTCAATTTTCACATAGTCAAACCAAAACAATGTACTACAACAGATTAAATTCAGAAGCTGATATGAAAACCCAGCCATCTTCTATTAAGCCAGAATACCAAAGGTTATTTGCTAAAATGTAAAAGCATGGTATCTTCCCACTAATTTTTAAAAATATAGTTACTACCTTTTTAAAATGTATAATTTGTTATAAATAAGTTAATAAATGTTATAAATAAATTTTATTAATGTTTAAATTTTCAGTTTTAACTTCTAACATGGAAAATTCCAATACCTATACAGCTCACACTGAAAAAAGCACTAAGGAGTCTGCAATAATTTTTAGGTACATCAGTGTCTCCAAACCAAAACATTTGAGAACTACTGCTTCAGATTGTCAATATTTCAGTTTGTGTCTCTGAAAAAAAATAGTCTTTTCTTAGCATAATTACAATTTCCCTTAAAATTAACAGCTGGCAGCAAAGTTCTTGAGCAGAATTTAGAGTGGAAATAGAATTCATAACTTACAAGATTCATAACTTACAACTCCCTTTGTGAGTACTCTGTGCTAGACAAAGTTACCACATATCACAGACTATGTAAAGCAAAAACTTTCAAATCAGTTTATTCAAGCCAGTTTATTTAAACCCACATGGTTAAGATCAGAGATACTGACCTTACAATCAAACCAACACATCCATATACAGATTCATGAATTCAAAATATAAGACTGCTTACTGCTACAACAGTTTCTAAGATAAAATTCTAGACAATTTCTGCCAATACCACCAATGACTGTAATCCTCAAAGCTTTATAACTACTCATCCCTACCTGCTCTGTTTTGAGATACTCCTGGCTTTCCATGGTATGGTTTCCCTTGTTGCAAGCAACAAATAATAAACCTAACTTTCCTTTAACTATAGCTATATTCTGGTATCTATACTTGATGGAAACTGAGGATCCAAATTCATGCCATCCTCTTCTCTTCCTTAAATCAGTGTGTCAGCTTTTCATCACTGACAGTGTACCTGATAAAAACAGTTTAAAGGAAGAAAGGTTTATTTGGCTCGCCATTTGAGAAGGTTCAGTTCCCAATTATGTGGCTCCATTGTTTTAGGTCTATAGTGAGGCAGAAAAATCATGGTGGAAGGCTTGGTAGACCAAAGTTGCTCACCACATGATGGTCAAAAAGCAGAGAAAGCAAGAAGGAAGAGGGGCTGGATGCATAGCATAGTCCTGGAGGATACACTCCCAGGGCCTGCTCCCTTTAATAGGCTTCAATTCCTAAGTTTCTGTCACCTCCCAAGAATGCCATCAAATTATGAATCCATCAATGCATTAATCCACTGACAAATTAGAGCCATCATGATTCAATCACCTTCCAAAATCTTTACTTCTGAACACTGCTGCTCTGTGCACCAAGCTCTCAACACATGAGACTTTGGGACTTATTTCAGATAAAATCATAGTATTACTCCCACATCCTGCTAACTGCTCTCCATGTTCTGCTTGCTACTGCTGGCCAGAAAATTATCCCAACACTCAGAAGTCTAGAACAACCACTTTAGTTCTCTCATGATCCTGTGAATCTGGAGTTTGGAAAGGACACCTGAATCTATTTCCAGATATCTAAGGCTTCAGCCAGCAAGATTCAAACCCTGAGGATGCTCTGATGTCTAGAAACCAGAATCATATAAAAGTATGTATCATATATCTAGCACTGGTCATAAAGAATTTATAAACTGGGGATGCCTACCATCACACGTACATGGTCCCCTATTTACAGCTTGGGTTTCTCACAGCATGGGTAACTGATGGGCCAGGGAGAGTGAAACTTCTTTCAAGACAAATCAGTGTTCCAAGCACAAGTTCCACCTCCCAAGGTGGAAACTGCTGTTAGCTTTTATGACCTCCCCATCAAAGTCACCCAATTTCACTTCCATGATACTGTTATTATAAGGAAGTTAAAAACTCACCTGAGTTCAAGGGAAGGTTGATTAGATTTCATCTCCTGGCAGAACCCTAGAAGTTTCTAAAAGAATGTCTTCATGGCCATTGTAATGGTTTAGATCAATAATGTCCCCTAAAGCCCTCATGCACTCATAGGTGGAGTTTTCCAAAGCTGACTGAATGGTGAAGTGATATAACTGACTTGGTGTTGGGAAGTGGGGTGTGGTCAGAAGAGGTGGGTCCCTGCAGGGCATGACTTGGAAAGGTATCTCTTTCCTTGACTCCTTTCTCTCCCTGCTTTTTCACCATCATGAGCTCCGCCCAGATGCTTCCAACTATGCAGCTTCTGACTAGAGACATCTGAAAATGCAAACAAGATAAACCTCTTTTTCAAGTTGTGAGTGTCAGGCATGGTATTCCAGTGATGAAGAACGTGATCAAGACAGCCATCTTTGGAAAACATACTCTTCCACTGTCATTTAGTATTATTTCTCTATAAACCACCTTGGGTTCAATAAGCAAAGTTGTATTTCTAAAACCAAGTTGTGTTATATTTTTGCTGAAAATCTTTCATGGTACTTGGAGAGGAGGCTGAGGGGAACAGGCATTGTATTACAGCCCCAAAGAGCCTGGTTTCTTTCTACTGTCCTGCTCACTTGCTTCCTTTGCCTGCAGAATTCCCCCCAGACTTCAGACACCCACTTCCTTCTTATCCTCCAAAGTACTGCTTATGACTTCCCAGAACTTCCCAGAAGTTCCTCCAGGAGGCCTTTCTGACATTGTCCTATGAATTGTCCCCAGAACTCAAAGTTAAATTAAATGATCAGCTGATTGAGGACAGCAGAAATAGCAGAGTTACTGCAGTTGCAGTTGCAGAATTCTCTAATCAGCTCCCAAAATCTGTACTGCAGTTAGTTTAGCCAGATGTTCAATAGACATTACCTTAAAATATAAATCTGTAACAAATATTCTTATTTTTTAAAAAAAGCAAAAAAGCCAAGTTGCAGTTTTCTTCATAGCATGACCACTCAAATCTGTAATATGTTAATTGATCACAGATCTGCATGAGAAGGATGTAACAAACAGAGGCCCTCAATTTATGCAACAACAAAACCCTTTTTTCCCAATAATATTTCCCACTCCACTTTGCAAAACTCTTCTCCAAAAAGTAATGCTGTACATTACCTGTGACCCTGACTCACACCCAGTTACAAGTAACAGGAAACCTGTGGAAAGGCCAGCTCTCCTAGGGACGATCTGATTGGCTAAAATTGAGGTCATACTTTGACTATGCCCCTGATTGGCTCTCAATAACACTCCACTCATTGCAAGTGTCCAGCAAATATATGAGCCTCTCATCTAGATGTATGAATTATATTCTTTGAGCAGTGAGTCATTGAGGCCAGGCACTGCTGAGGATTGCATTTTTTTATTGGACCAAGAAACTCAGAGGCTGGCTCCAGGCCTGTTCCCATATAGTAGAAGCAAGTCTACAGCTTCCCAGAAGCAGGCTGACTGGCCCTGCGGGTGGGGGCATGGACTCACCAAGGGCTGTAACCTGGACCGCTCAAAAGAGGTGATTTGTCTCCAATGTCCTAACACTCACTTCCCAGAATATATCTCTGAAACTATCAGGAAGGAAAAAAAAACAGAGGTTGCGTTTTTAGTAACTGTGTATCTCAGATATTTGCTGGAAATTCTTTGGGGGTTGGCTTAGTCAGAAAAATAAACCAAAATATTGTTGTAGCTTAACTGAAGTTGGCCCTTTCTGTCATACACCCACTGTGTAATTGCCAAAGGAACTTAAGTTAAGTTTGATTAAAAATAAATAAATCATCTGTCCTAAAGGTGACATCAGTACTCCTTCATAGTAATAATAGCAGCTAACAAAGTGAGCCCTTGACATGTACCAGGCACAGTACTAAATATGGCACAGGCAGTTTCTCTACATAGACATCCAGGCACTATGTATTGTACGCATTTTTACAGACAGGGAAACTGGGGTACCAAGAGGTTCCTGAATTACCTAGAACCTTTAATAAGCAGAGAAGACTTTGAATCTAGATATAGTTGGCCTCAAATCCATGCTCTTAACTCCTCTGTGGCTTCCACTGGTCTAGTAGCTCAGCAAAGCTGTTGGTTTTTACCAGCCTAGGGACACGGGCCTAATTAGACAACTTCTCAACCTCCGTGCATCAGCCTCACCTATTAAAATGCAGATTGTGAGGCTCATCTACTACACATGGTGGCTCCAAAATGATGCTTATCAAATTTTGCTGAACGACAAACACTTGGGAACATTTTACCAGGCCTCACCCTATGCCAAATAAATCAAACTCTCCTAGGGTGGGCCACACGCATCACTATTCTTTAAACTCTTAAGTAAACTCATTGGGGAATCAAGGCTGCAGACGGATATTGCCCTAAGCACCTTGTGCTGCCTAGAGCATAACTGCAAGATCTCAGTTTGCTGATGAAATGGGTGAATTTCATGACACTATTCTTATTTCAGGTTTTAAAAAAAAATCGTTATCCACCCTAATAAACATTCCAGCCTATGAAAGGAAGACAGCCCAGCCTCCTTTCCAGGTGACCATCTGGCATAATCCCCAATTATGTGTTGATCTATGTTGTCTTTCCCTCCTCCCTACAGCCACACACTCTATTCACCACTTCTACCTCCCAGATCTTACCATGTTTTGACCTTGACCTTGGAGAAGGCCATTGCTACCCTGGTTTTCCACCCCAGCGAAAGCTCAGAACACTGAGCTGCTTTCCCTAACACCCACTCATCAGATGAAAAGTGCGAATGTAAACACCCTGGTGTTATTGAACCAGTGAAGGCTACACCAGCTGTCTGTTTCTCTTGACTAAACCAAAATACTCACAACTGACAAATGAAAGAAAAGAGGAAAAGTGTGTCAGAGTTAAAGTCTTAAAAAAGGAGAGGGAGAGATCTAGGGCATAGAAAGGATGCCACAGAGCTGTATGATTATGATCTGGGCTGTGTTTTCTCACAACCTACTCCTTCTCTGTGTATCTGCCTGCCACCCATTGCAGGTCCAACTGCAAACTCCCTGGAAGATCTTGGTTTCCTCTTTCTCCCGTACTACCCCTCCTCTAGCTGCTTTTCCCTCAGCACCCCCTTGTTCTCTAGGAAGGCAAGGAAAATAAATGAAAAGATTTTTAAAATAGATGTCACTCTCTGTACAGGCCTGGAGGTCATCGGAGAACAGGTCATAAATAAACTGGTACAGAGAGAACAGGGGCACGAAAGTCAACAGTCTATTCAATTAGGGAAAAATTACAAGTATTCTTGTTAAGAAATGCCCCAGCGATGTATCTCATCCACAAACACCGTGCTACCAGAGACAGAAGTTATAAAGAGGACGAGTAATTGTATTCCATTACATCCACAACATCAATTCCACAAACAAATCAAACTATTTGAAAGATGAGACATAAATAACTTTCTCTGGAAAGCTGAGTCAGTCGGGCTCTGTGGCAAAAGTGTTCCCCATAACCACAAGAGCAAGTCCTTCCAACCTGGCCAAGGGCTGTGTTTCATAACTCTGGAGTTCACCAAGCTAAATGAGTCTCTTACAGTGATCAGTTTGTTCCAGTGTTCCTGGAACTTCCCAGGTTTTTAGCACTGAATGTCCCACCTATCAAGAAATCACTCAGTCCTGGGGCAGCAGGGACAATTAGTCACCTTGGTCCTTTCCTCAGCTGGGCTGAAGTCCTGGACAGCTGTGAGAGGCCTCTCTTCCTGGGCCTGACTGTCTCAACTTTCCTTCCCAGTTGCAGTCCCTCATAGGCCAATGAGGAGGTCAACCTTTCCCATAAAAACCTTGATACCTAGATAAACTCTTAAAATGACAGATGTATTCCTGTGCTACATCTTCTCTAATGTTGATGGAATCGTTATTCTTATATCCACTTTAACTGTCTAACCTTAAAAAACATGTAATCAAGTCTGGACCCTGGCAGTGTACAACAGCAAGAAATAAATTTCTTTCAAATACACGGAGAATGATTAAATGCCCTGTTAGCCTGCACCAGGTCTTTAGCAAGACCAGGTAATTTTGAACAGCCAGAATGGGCAGCCTAGGCACTTTCAGGAAATTAAAAACAAAAAACAGAAGCAAAGCATTGATAACTTTGTCCACATATACTATTCACCCCAGTTGCCCAGTTTCTTTTGTCTTTTGACTCCATCCAGTTTTTTTAATCCTGACTTCAGATTCCTGCTGGATTTGACCTGTGTGATGATGAGGTTGTGCACACTAGCTCCACTGGGACCCATCAGACCCAAGGGGCCTGAGCAAACCCCGCAGAGGTCGGGAAAGACTTGAGCCACTTCATTTATAGAAAAGAGGGGACAGAGTTTACAAAAAAAAATTGCAACTAGTATAACAAAAAGGAGATCCTCTAATCACAAAGAAAGTATCATGTGTATGACCCCCTTTGGAAAATTCTCAGTGCAAAAACTTCTGTGATGAGGGTCAAATAACCCTCTACCCCCTCCATCTTCCTGTCTCTGAATTTTCAGGATCTCAGCTGAGCCTACAGATTTGATTTGGGCTTTGCAACTCCTGGGCTGGCACTGACACCCTAGCACCACCCAACTACTCCTCAGGGAGCAAACAGTGCCAAGAGATTTCAGACATGTGAAAAACAAGATCTTGAAGCTATGCGGGACAGCAAGTGAAAGGAGGGAAAGGTGGAGGCTATTGACCTCAGTCCTCTCCAGATTACTGTGGAACAAAAACCAACAGGCAGCCAAGACAAAACACCTGTGTGTGACCATTGCAGCCAGCCTCTGAAGAGCAATGGTGGAAACCCAATTATCACTCCTGCCCATGTCCCAGAACTAAGAGGAAGGCTGAGGGGTTTGTCTTTATAGATGCCTTCTCCATGGTCCAGAAGACAGTTATTTCTCAAGGTCATGGCTCCAGGAAACTCAGGGACTGAAGCATCTGAGCCCTTAAAGGGTGGCTCTAAGTTCCCCAGTGTGTCTTCCACACTGTGGGATACAGTGGGGCCAAAAACACATGATGTGGAAGCACCTTTATGATAATAGCACAAACATGAGGAGAATGGAATGTTCCTTGAGCTACTTTAAATTTCTCTAGCACCATCTCTGATCCCAATACCTAGACCTTTCACTCTGTACTGAACAGAATTCCTGCACACTCTTGAGCACACTGTTACTGATAGCCAAATACAATGAATGTTCAAATCTTAAAAAATACATATATTACAGTAGAAGACACATTGCCATAAATCCTTCTCAAAATACTCCCCCTCACTTTGAACATGCTTGTGCAATCATTCTTGCCACTTTCTGAAGCAGTTCTGGAAACAGTTCTGGAAGTTCTCTTTTCCTGAATGTCTTTACAAGTCTGAGCACAAATATACTGAATGTGACTGCCCAGGGCCATCCCGGGTAAACACATTACTGTGTGTCCTCATCCACCTAGTTCATTGGCTCTTCTGGCTCTTCCCCAAAGTCTAAACAACAGTGAAAGGGAATCATTTTGAATTAAATCAGAACAACACAGTAACAACAATGCAACTCAAGACATTCATGAGAGAAGACTTCCAGAACTGCTTCAGAAAGTGACTAGAACAATGGGATAAGTGTGTTCAAAGCAAGAGAGATCAAATCGAGGAAGGTTAATGACCATGTGTCTTTTATTATGTTTTTTAACTTAAACATTCACTATATATTTTTCATACCTCATAGCTAACAGCTATTCACAGAGCTGAGATGTGGACCAGACCTACCTGAGTAGTAAGTTGCATCTACATTGTCTCCCCATGCTGTGGACCATCTTCCTCACTCTTATTCCACCTCCAAGAATCCCATCAGATCCTTCAACACCTAGGAAGAGATCTGTGACCTCACTTGGTGGTACTACTTCCTTTCTTTGGCACCCCTACTTCCACAGAATGCCCCCTTCCTCCCCATCCTTATCACATGCTATAATGAAGTCATAGCTTAAACCAGTTAGCCCAGGAGAGGGGAACATGTTGTGAGCTCCTCTGTCATTGATGACCCCTGTGATGTGAGGATTATGCTCACACTGGTAATTCCTCAGCCCCCATGGAAAAGGCACAGCATGAACTATGTAGTACTCACTGGAATATTTGTCCAGTGTATGCTTATTCATTGAATGAATGACAAACATTTAGTTCTATCCTGGACTGTGAGATTTGAAGCTGAAGTTCTCTTAGTAGTGTCTTGGTTACTTTTCTCTCATTGCTTTTCTCTCAGGACAAAATGCCCAATGCCCAAAATGAAGGAAGGAAAGGCTTATTTAGCTCACAGTTTGTGGAGGTTTCAGTCTATAATCAACTGACTCCAAGGCTAAGTGGCACATGGCAGAGAACAACAGTTCATGGCAGTGGAAAATAGCACACGCAACAAGAGCAAAAAGGGAGGAGAACAGAGAAAAGATTCTTTCTGTCCCTTATACTGTATGTAGACCATTACACACTTGGGTGTATCACTCACATCCATAATCCCAGCACTGGACCATGAGTCATTCACAAACTCTAGATTCAGCCACCTTCAAAAGGCCCACTCTCCCCATGACTGCATGAGGCTTTGGGGGGACAACCAAACACAAACCATAACAGTGAGACTTTAAAAATGCATTTTAAAGTTTCCTTCCTTTATTCACTCTTCCTCTGCTTTATATTTAAATGTCTTTAACGGATTGAATTGAAGATTACTCCCAGGAACTATGACAAGCCAAACTCATTTTGTGGCAGTATCTGAGTTACCCCTAGAAATCTGTATCCCCAACTTGATATGGCTGATGTACTGCATAGTCTAGCCTTCCTGATTACAATAGTGTGCAGGCAGTGGAGGAAAATTGGGTGATGGAGAATTTCTAGAGTTGTGTGCATAAAGGGAAAAATATCTTGCTTTTTTCCTGAGGTGCTTTTCCTCATCTCCACACCATCTTTGAGACAAGAAAGGCCCTGTCTGCATTTGCCCAGGTTTGTGCCTGCCAGGGATACAGTGAGACAGCATGTGAGACACAGTGCTGTTCAACAGTAAGTTTTCAGAGTGACAGGACCAGGCTTGAGTGCTTGGGAGTCTTTTAAATTTCATTTGAAAGATTTTCTTTCCTTCCTCTGATTTCCTTGTCTCTTTGGGGTCTTCCCAACCTGGCACTTGACCATGGTACAAGGGGAAGCAGGAATCACTGTAACAGACCCTGGCAGCTTGCCCTTCCTGTCAGTCTCAAAGTCAGCCTGGGAGCACATAGTTCTGGCTCAAGTAACAGCCAATGCCCTCTGTTCCTGGATAATTGTTTGGCTGCTCTTTTCTCAGTGGAGCTTTTGAACATCTCAGGAAGGTACAGAACTGAGAAACAAACTGTACTGCAAAATGAGGCACTGGGAACCAGGCATGGTGGCACACTCCTATAATCCCAGCACTCCGGGCACCTGAGGCAGGAGGATTGTTGCAAGTTCAAGACCAGCCTGTGCTACAAGGTGAGCCCAAGACCAGCCTGAACTGTATAGCAAGACCCTGTCTCAAAAAGACTAAAATAAAATAAAATAGATGGGGCACTGGAGTTACGTTTACTTGGGCCTCAAATAGCACATGAGAATCTTGTGGAACAGACTTCCTCCGACTTATGAGAGGGCCTGAGGAGATAAACATGGACATACCAAGAACCCATAGGAAAGGAATCTGAAGGAGGCTAAATTCTCAAGGGAGCAAAGGAAGGCATTTTACAACATAATTGTGACTGCATTTTAACCTTAGGTTGGGGTGGCCTGGGAAAATTTCTGTAGCCACTATTTGACCCCTTTGTTTTCCACAAACACATAGCTCCCTCTCACCCTTTCAATCATTTCTCTGCCTGACCCCATTCACTCTGAATGACACCTCTCAAAAAAAAAAATCTGAAAGCAGGCTTAGCTCTTACATAATTTTCATAAATGTGCTTAATGTCTTGTTTTAACATGATAATCTCCAGCAGACATAAGAGTATCTGAAGTTAAGTGTTCAATTAAAATCACTCACTGTAGCACTCGAAGTCTTTTTCTCCTTGATTCCCAATTCGCTAAAGATTATCCTTCCATTTCTCAGTGGTATTATTTGGCATCGTTCTGGTCTTTCCTGTCTCTTGTCGCAAAAACTTTTCATCTGTTTTATGTGCTTTGTGATTAATGATGATTAAAGTAGAGTTTTAGCAGATATGAGCAACCTGACCCATCTGGATTCTACTTATAAAAATCCTAGGAAAGTGCCTTGTACACTGTGAATAAGGAAGATGACCACTAACTGTATGGTTCCTGCAGATCCCAGGAAATCATAAATATCATGTTGGTGATTTGTTACAATGGCAAGAAAAAGTTCTCTGTACACACCGTGGAGAGATCAGATGGCTGCCTTAGGAAACACCACTATTTCTTCTATGTGGCTTCCTGAAAATATGTGCAACCTCAAAGCAGTAAATGTAATATTCTCAGATGTGACTATGGCAAGGAGGTTAATGATATAAAAAGTTCAGGCTCAACCCCATCTTAATAATGCATCCCCTCCTTGTGATTTGCTTAGTTGTGTAGGATGCTTCTTGTTCAAGTACCTGGCACCCACTTGGAAATTGAGCTTTGGAAAGATGAAGTATATTTTCAAGATCACACATATCCACAGAACAGAGCTTGGGAACAACATACCTCCTAGTAAATCCTCCAACATTCCCTTTACTGGTCCAGGCATAAGACCCTAAGGATATGTATATGTTCACTAATGCTGTGAACATATATTCAGTGAGAGCCTACTTTGTGCCAAGCAGTATGCTGGGAGCTAGGAACCTAAGAAGTACATCCAGCTGTCATACAGATAACATGTATTGTAGGATCTAGACCCAATCTTTTGGGTACATAAATAACACTATATATATATATATATATATATATATATAATCACAAAATATGGTGTTACGCTGGAAATCATCTGGGAGGTTAGAGGACCACAAGTAGCAAGCCCCACTTTGGAAGAGGTGGACACAAAGATAACAAATTGAAACTTATAGTACACATGAGAACATCCATTTGAAGAAGTGATAAAGAGGAAAAGACATGAGAAAATTTGAGCGGAGACAGAGTCAGAGTGTTACATTCCCAGTCTGGATAAAAGGCCAGTGTAGTCAGCACACATTGAACAAAGGCAAGGGAAGCAGGGAAAGGCAGATCAGGACTAGCTCATCCAAGCTGCAATAAATAGATTTAATTTTATTTTAAATAAAATGGGAAGCCACTGAGAAAGCTGATCAGAATAATGACATGATCATATAACAATATATGAGATGTGCTATGGCTTATATCTAGATGTCCCAAAGCATCATGTGATCATAAGTGGGCCTTTGGGGATATGGCTGGATCATGAGTATATGATACTGGATTAAGGGTGTGATATAAATGGATTATTGCACTGATTGGTTTAACATAGTTCTGGATGTAGATATTGAGAAGGCCCAGCCCGGGTGTGGGTGGACCAAACCCAGAGAAATTATCCACCTTTAAGAGTCAAGCAGAGAAGTAGTAAGGGTGAGCAAGGAGAACTCACAATGATGTGGAGGAACTAAGACCATAAACTAGGAAAGCAGAATATTTCAAGAAAGAGAGAAAGAGAAAAAGGGAACTATGGGACACTGACAAGTTTTAAGGCGATGTAAAGGCAGAGCTACAGTACAGTTGTTAAGTGGTGAAGAAGACTTTCAAGGGAGCAAAGAAATATAGTGTTAACCGGAGGACAAGGTAGCCAGTGAGGCTATTTTAAGATCAGCAGCCTTGAGGGTGTCTGCATGTCAGTAAGGGCAATTGTTCAGAGAGAGATCAATGATGGAGCAGAGGAAAGCACTAACAGGAGAGAAGGCCTTGAGGAAGAGGGACAGAAAGAGACCCAGAGCCCTTGTGGGAGACCATTCTTTGGTAGGGGGAGGAACCCTGCCTTCATTATAACCTCCTGGAAGAAAGAAGGGTTTGGTGCAGATAGAGGTGGGCACTTAGGTTGGCAGTGAAGACAGAGGCTGAGCCTCTGTGCTCTCAGGGCCTCACAGAATGGACTCTGGAGGAGAGTAGCAATGGAAAAGGAGGTGTAGACAGCCCAAGAACACAGGAATCACAACTCAAAAAGGTCTGGCTGAAATGACTAGGTGGATGGTGGTGCCATTTGCAGTTAGAGACAGGGAATATGGAGACGGGTACACTCAATGTTCTTCTCAGGACAGAAAGCCATTTCAAGATCTTGTTTTCGGAGTGAATCCAGGCAGTACTGTGGAGTGACTTCCTCCTACCATGCCCAGCAGCTCAGTGTGGCGACCACGATGGTTCATTTTATGAACTACTTGGCTGGGCAATGGTGCTTAGATATTTGCTGAAACATTATTCTGGATGTTTCTGAAAGGGTGTTTATGATGTTAACATCAAAATTGGTGACCTTTGAGGAAAAGCAGATGGCCCTCCATAGTATGCATGATCATCATCCAAGCAATTGTCAGGCTGAACAGAACAGATAGATCCTGCATGAGCAAGAAGAAAACCTGACAGCAGATGGCCTTTGGACTTGAACTACAACATCAGCTCTTCCCTGGGTCTCCTGATAATCTGCAGACTACAGACTGGCCAATATCCACAGTTACCTGAGCCAATTCTTTAAGCTTTCTCCCTCTCTCCCTCTCCTTTCCTTCCTTCCTCTCTTTCCCTGTGTGAGCCTGTCCTACCTGTTTTGGTTCTCTGAATAATGCTAACATAGGCACTGGATGGCTCATACAGAAGAACCCAGGGTTAGACGTGAGGGGATGAGAACTCTCAACAGATGACTGGAGTAGATGATTGTTCTAGTTCTCTGAACTTTGCCTGCCTTTTTTCATGGGTCACACCCTGAATTCCAAAGATTGTGACTTGCTACAAGGACACAACCAAACTGGAAAAAACAAAATCTGTTTGGAATTATAGCCTGGTATTAAGTAGATAATGGACCAACTTCTCTCCAATAATTATATTCCTTCCACCATGAAGGACTTTGGCCTTTGGCCTCAGGAGACATCCTCCCAGTCTCTGCTGAATCATCAGTTAGGGGTTTGTGGCTTTCTGAAAATGAGAATGACACAAAATGGTTAAAAACAACCTCTCTGAAAATCATTTGAATGGGTCTCATATTCAAGAAACAGTGGCCAGAGGAGACAGGCAGCATCGTATAAGCCACATAGTCTCACAGCCAGAGAAGGAAGCCTGCATAGACCAGGGCCAAGCAGGATCAGGGTGAACAACCAATGATAGTGGGGAGCAGCCACCAGTGGTTCCGTGGGAGAATGGGGCCATGGTTTGCATAACTCCTTGGGTTGATAGGGAGGTAAAATGGTTAGGCTGGCATCAAGTAGGATGCAGGTGCTCTGGTGACAGAGCAACAAGCTGGGGGGTGGAGGTGGATTTTCCCGCTGTGTGAGAGTGGACGGCATAGTCAGTGAGCACAAACTCATTCACAGTGAGGCCTGGGGGCGCCGTGATGCTCAAAGGTATCAAGGCCGCATTTGGAATCTTATGTTTTATTGGTCCAATGCTTCCAATTCATATTTTTAAATGTTACAGCCAGCATGTGAGAGGTACATTTATAAAATATTTTTGTATTACTAAAGGTATTAATACAGGAATGTTTTTTTTTAAATATACTAGTTTCTTTAAAAAAGAAAAAAAAAACGTTTTATCTATATGTCATAGCTTGATCTGTCATAACAAGTACCATATACTGAGAAGCTTAAACAACAGAATGCCATTTTCACACAGTTTTGAAGGCTGGAAGTCCAAGCTTACAGCACCAGCACGGCCAGGGAGCATGGCTTGCAAGGGGTCACCTTCCTGCTATGCCCACATGTGGTAGCAGGTGGGGGGCACTCAGGTGTCTCCTCTTGTGAGGGCAATAATCCCATCATGAAACCCTCTCCCTCAGGACTTCACAGAAATCTAGGTCCCCATCTCCAAAACCATCACTTAGGGGTTTAACATACGAATTCTGAGTGGACACAGTTCTGCCAATGACACTCTACAGTGGGGTATTATTCATAAAAAAGAATAAAATACTGATTTATGCAGCCATGTGGATGAATCTTAAAAGCATTATGCTGAAGAAAAGAAACCAGAGCAAGAAAATACACTTTGTGATCCCATTCACAAAATTTTCTACTGAAAAGCATAACTATCAGGACAAATTGGTGGTATCAGGGGGTGGGTATTAGATAAGGAGATTTACCACCATGTGGTATGAGGGAGTTTTTTGCTGTAGTGAAACTCTTCTATGTGTTGACTGTGGTCATAGTTCACCATGGTTCCATCACTGTAAGCAGTTGCCAAGGTTGTACACATTAAAAGGTGAATTTTATTGCATGTGATTTGTTCTTCAGTAAATCTGACCAAATGTTTAAAACTTTCCAATTGAATAATATTTTATAGTGAACATATGCACTCTTCTTGTCGACTATTTTATCAATTTTTACAGCAACTTGGTAAATAGGCACAGTGCACTATATCTCCATGGAAGCAGGGCCCTAGGAGGTTGAAGACTTCTCAGAACACTCAGCCTGGAGGAAAACCAGGTCTTCTGAGTCCTAAACAATAGCTCTTCCCTGTGTGCCCTGAAAAATCTGCCCGGGCAGTAATACCAACACAGCCCCAGTCATCCACCCTGGTTTGAGTGCCGTGAAACATGCTACCTGTTCATTCTTTTACTTTCTTCTCACAACTAAAACATAGAAAGTATCACTGTCACACCTTACAGATTAGAAGAGAGGGTTAATTATTTGTCCTGGGATCAAAAGCAAAAAGAGTATCAGCATCATGATTTGAACCCAGGCCTGAGTGTGTGAATAAACACTGTTGACCACTAAGCCTTGTGCTTCTCAAAACCTAAATTTAGTTCCAAGCAAGAGCCTCCCAAGTTTGATTATTAACTGCCTTTGAAGTCCTATAATGTCTCAAATGTTTGGTTTTTATTAATAGTGTTATGTACTGCTAAGTTTAATTATACTATGTCTGAAGATACAGACAATTTTGTTGAAAATAACGAGACATCATAGTAACTACCATAGATCACCTAGTATTGTGGTTTTATATGTCCTTTTTGTGTCTCTCTAGGAATTTGTATTGTTGACTTGTTCTGATTTGTTTCTCCCTCTAATACAGAAAGGCTAGGTATGCATGTAGAGACTTATACATGTGTAGAACTTCTAAACAGTTTACAAGAATGGAGTATAGTTATTGTAAAGAAAAAAAGAGAGGACAATAAAGTATTCTAAAGGATATAACTGCATGTATGTTTAAGTGTGTAGGATTGATAACCATATTACTAAGTTTTTGTTGGATAGATGAACAGAACTGGTTGCAGTCTCACTGTTTAAATGTCTACTTTGTAGGCTTTACTTCTGTAACTTGAACAACTACTTCTAGGAGAAAAATATGTAATTATCAACTAGTGATTTCTTACTGGTTACTATTTGTGGGTGTTTTGTTTTGTTTGAAATTTTGTATTATTTCTACTCTCTGTTTCATTTCTTTTTCTTTAAATAAAATTTTTAAAAATTTAAAACCAAATTTAAAAAGAGCCTCCCAAATAAAAATCTAGAACAATCACAGGGAAATAAAACAATTATGAGCACTGTCAAGTGGGCAGAGCTACAAAATGGTGCCGAGCCATCTTTCTGGGGTGTCTTTTTTAGTCGACCAGTCTTTAACTTCTTTCACATTCCACACTTTCTGAAGACTCGGCATGCAGCAGATTAGCCACCTTGCTGAGACCCCATCCACCTTGCTGAGACCTTCTGTTCTGCCAACTGTGCTCCCCAAAGCATAGTCCCGAGCTGACTGCAACTAACCAGCAGAATCAGAAGGTGAGAGGAGTCAGGGCAGGACCTAGCGGTGCTTAACAACAGCCCAGTGGCCCAGCAGTGGGCACCCCAGGTCATTCTGCAACTCCTCCAGATAACCCATTGAGCAGAATAAAGATCTCACTACCCCTACTGGCAGAAGCCATCTGTGAGCACTTTTCACTGGGAAGCAGGTCGCAATTTGAGACACATGGGAGCTTTCCCTTGCCCGTGTCATCCAGGCAACTGCACACTCTGCGGGCATCGCCATGGCACCTACAGGTCTTGAACGTGAAGTTGAGCAGGCTCTGCTTTGAAATGGAAGATGCAGGCAAAAGGCAGACATTTCATTTTTTGCCTGACTTCTTTCAGGAGGAAGAAAGGGAAAAGGAGAAAAGGAGTGGCTTTCAAGTGCCAGGAGCTGTGCTTTCGGTTTCTCTTGTCACACTATAACAACTAGTGTCTGTGGGACACGTTTGACATGCCAGGAATTGTGCCAGGCTCTTTCATATATATCACTGCATGTATCCATTCAAAAACACATTTTGTAAATACTGTATAACTCCAATTTGCAGATACATAAATCGAATGTTATAATGGTTGAGAAACTTATTTAAGGTCGCAGCCACCACATACCAAAGTGGGATTTCAAACCCAAGGATGGCAGTCCCATAGCCTCAATTATGTGATTATACCATGATTTTACAATGTTCCAATCTTTCTATTCCTAGCATCAGCCCTGAGACTCCATCTAATATAAGAGCAAAGGTAGGTATTTTAATGGAATTAGGATTTTTCACTACTCTTCCCCCCAGAAACCACTCAGTGAAGTCAACAAATATTTCATGTTTTCGGAGTTTCAGCTGCACTCCAGGCATCATGCTAGATGCTTCTTGTGATGATGCAAATGTCTGACCTCTGTGAATCTCATGTTGAAGTTGCATTGCAAAGTTAACAGGTTGAACTGTGAAGAGGTAGTAGGTCATGAAAGCTCCATCCTCATGAATGGAATTCATGCCTTTACAAAAGTGTGACTTCTCACCCTGTCATTGTCCCTCTTGCCTTCCTTTTACCCTTCCACCATTAAATGTCCACTGCCATGACATGACACAGCAAGAAAATCCTCATCAGATGCCAGAGTCTTGAGTTTGAACATCTTGGCCTCCAGAACTGTGAGGAAAAACATTTTCAACACATTATCCATGCTATAGAATTCTTTTATAGGAATACAAAAGAGACTAAGACAATTCTACATTATGTCACCAAAGAAAAGATATAGAAATTCAAGGACAACTATCACCACTCCTATTCAATATAGTCCTTGAACCATTAGCCAGGCAAGAAAAAGAAATGAAAGAGATATGAATAGGAAAGGAAGAAGTCAAATTATCATTACTACATTTGCAGAGAATATAATCCTCTACATACAAGACCTAAAAAATTCCACCAAAATCTCCTAGAATTAATAAACAAATTTAGTACTGTAGCAGGATACAAAATTAACACACAAAAATCAATAATGTTCTTGTACACTAATAACTCAATGAGAAAGAAATTAAGGAAATAATACTATACTCAATAGCATGAAAAAACTTGAATACTTAAGAATTAACCTGACTAAAGAAGTGAAAGACCTCAACAACAAAAAGTACATCACTCTGAGAAAGGAGATTTAAGAGGACATCAGAAAACAGAGAGCTAGCCTGTTCCTGGTCAGGCAGACTCAATATGGTTAAAACGACCATGCTTCCAAACTAATGTATAGATTTAGCACAATCCCAATCTAATTACCACCAATATTTCTTACAGATCTAGAGAAAATAATCCCAAAATTCATATGTAAGCAGAAGAGACACAGAGTAGCAAAAATAATGCTGGGTAACAAAAGCAAAGCAGGAAGCATTACAATCCCAGGTTTGAGGCTACAGGGAGAAAAACAGCAGGATAATGGCACAAAAACAGACATGTAGATCAATGAAACAGAATAGAGGAAGCAGAAAAAACCACAGGCATATAAATAAAGAGGGGAGTAAAAGAGAAATAATGGGAATTATGGAGATCTTTTGCAAAGGGGAAGGGGAAGAAGAGAGAGGGAGAGGAAGAAAAGGGAGATTAATAAAGAACAGAATTCAAAGAAATAAATGGAAAGGGAGTTTTTTTAATTTTGTTTTGTTTTGTTTGGTTGACAGAGTCTATTATGTAATTCAGACTGGCCTTGAATTCAGTGTGTAGCCCAGGCTGGCCTCAAGGTGGTCCTCCTGCCTCAGCTTCCTGAGTTCTAGAATTACAGGCACATGCCACCATGTCCAGTGGAAACAGAGCTTTTGCAAATAGGAAGGAGACCAAGAGATGGAAAGAACAGGAAGAGATAGAAAGGGTAGCAGATGAAAAAAGAATTAAGAAGTATTATACACACGTGTCATCTCTCCATGATAAATCTAATCATTATGCACTGTAAATATGTATTAAAATTTTTTTAATTCCTTAAAAAAGTTAATTCAAGGGTAGCAAATACTAGGCCCAAAAACCTCCTCACCACACCTAGCAGACCAATCTGAACATTCAGAGTTGAGTCTAAACTTCAGGTTGAACTGTGACCTGAACCCTAGCAGCCTTAGGGTCCTTCTCAACACAGAACCTTAAGAAACTACTGAAATCAGTCATTCTTAGACCGTTAGATGAAGTCTGTTGAGCTTTCCCACTCCAGGAATTTATAGGCAAAAATGATCACCAGGTTGCAACAAGAAAGACGGAGTAAACTATTTTGAGCAGAAGTTCTAACACCAAATTTTTATTCTACTTCTCATTCGCTGGACATAAGCAAGTAAATTAACCTCCCCGACCCTCCTGATTCTTCTCATAAGATGAAAATGGTAAGATGTTATCTATGCCACAGGACTGCTGGACCCACACATACTGGTGAAAGTGATGGAGAAGAGCCATGAACCTAAAAGCCTGGAAGGAGAGTAGTTGCAAGAAACAGAAAATAATAGCACAGAGAGCCGACTTTTCCCGGAAAATAACCAACTACTCTATAAGGGAGTCATATGTGGAGCTAGGGTGCCTTCGAGGTCTTCACACCCTGTGTTACAGAAGAGGATTTATGATGAAGAGTACTAGTGTCCTCCTGTAATACTGCAGTACTAAGCCATGGCCCTAGGGCTACTCAGCAAGGGCAATGCCACAGAAACACACCTGCAGAGGAGACTGGCTGTCTCCTGGTCCCCAATGTGGCCACAGTGTAATCCCAAGAACACTGTTTAACTTCTCCAAAGCTCAGTTTCATCACCAGAGAAATGAAAAAATACCAACCTCCTTCCAAACATTAACTCAGTGAGCTTTGTAATAGCAAAACAGTGACCAAAAAACAAGCGACACCAAGGTTTAGAGGCAAATAGCAGCTTTGTTTACACCTGCAGACCCAACTGGGATCGCTCCCAAAAATGTAGGCCCCAAAGGCACAGGAAGGGAGGCTTTTATTGGGTAGCAAAGTGGAAGTAGAGAGGCAGAGGGCTTGTCATTTGGGGATTGGTTCTCACAACGTGCATCACAGGGTCAGCCACCCATCATAGTGACCAGCCGTTTCCGGGAAACAGAAGTAACAGAAACTGAAGTAAACTGGAGGTTACTAGGGCAACAGAAACTAACAGAAACTGAAGTATACTGGCAGGGGTGTGGAGGTCATTTTCTGCTATAGTTTCTGCACATGATGGGTTTCCATCAGAAGGTTTTAGTGGTGGTATAAAGGTACGTGGGTTGGCAGGCAGAGATGATACAGAAACTCAGCCACACAGGGAAGGGGTAATATGGAAAGAGGTGACAATATCCCATCAAGGTACAAAGACCTGAAGGTAAACTCTGGGCATGTCTTGTATATCAATAAAACCCAATGTGACAGCTGGCACATAGCAGGTGCTCATATGCATTTACAGGTTCATTGTTCGGTTGGTTGGGTAGCAATTAGAAAACCACTGAAAAGTTTCAAGCGGATGAGAAAAACAAGACCTAATGGGGGAGCTAGGAATTATACCTAGAACCTTCCATTGTTCAGTCTGCATTGTGGTGAAAAGGCAGGGGGGGAGGGGCACAAACAGAACACCACTTCATCTCTCTCCTCCAGGCCAGAGACCATGTGAACAAGAGGACCTAATCTAGTTGAGGAATCATGGCAGCAGGGACCCTGAGTAAGCTGAAAGGGTTGCAGGAATTACTGGAGAATGGGATATTCAGAATTAAGACCATGAGTGAGGTGCTCTTTCTGGTGGTAACAAGATCCAAGGCATATCTAAGATGGGGCTGGCTAAGATTCAATATGATAGGAGGCTGATAGAGAACCTGAGAAGCCAAGATGCTGGATGCATTACCCCTGGAGTGGTGTCTTGTTTCCTTCTCACGGCAAAGTTGTCTCATCCTCAAAATTGTCCACCTTTTACAGATGAAGGAGAGACTCAGAGGTTAAGTGATAGCCCAAGGACAGAAAAGTCACAGAGCCAGGCTTCAAACAGGGGGGTCAGACTTCACAGTGACCATGACCTTTCCCCTATTTACCAGCCACTCCTGTGAGCTGCACCCTCTTAAAGTCATTCTGCTCAGATCATAGCACACACCCTGGCCTTACACTGATTTTTGGCTGAAGTTACTGCACTAGGGCTGCCTCATGAGCTAGAAGAAAAAGGGAAAATGGTTGCAGAATTACAAAGATGCAAGGTCACAAGAAGCACAGGTGATGACTGAAACTCATCAAGCTGTTGTCTTAGCATCCACAGAAAAGAGCTATTTAATCCTCCAAACTGCAGAGATGTGCCCTCCCCACCTGCCACCCACTTCTGCAAAACAAAGCTAAGCACCTGATACTGCTTAAGCATCCATCATTTTCCAAATATAGCACTAAATCGTGTATCTGGACCATAAATACTTTACAAGCACTTTGCAAACTGGTCCATTTTTGTCACCATTTCATTTCTTTTATACATCATTACCTATTCTGACCATTTAAAGCCAACTGTTTGAGAAATAGCAGCACAGCCCATAGACAGTAGTAGTTCCTCTGACATTGTTGCTCTAAAAATTTTCCAGGGTGACAGTGAAAAGATGGGAGCACATATTTAGCATTCTAAGATCTGCTCACATTCCTGCTAGCTCAGTCTGCCTAACCAACCTGTGCTCCAGTGGAATTTACTGGGCTCTATTTGATCTGCACTGTGGCCATTGGGCATCTTGCTATGAACCAAGGATCTAAAGCTTCATGGTGAAAGAAGTTGCCATCCCCTCTGTTTGCCAGCTCAGCTAGGAGACTGCATTGCAAAACTTATCCAACATTGCTGTGATAGAATCCAGCACCAGAGACAATGTGCTCATCCTGATTCATGTAAAGAGAATGCTGGCTGTGCCAAGCTCCATCATCACTGAGCTGCCACTGTCACCTGGCTGGAATGGAGAAATGATCTAGGGCACAGTCTCTGACAAGAGGCGAGCTTCTCAGATTACTCAAATGAGCATTAAAATTCCAGGTTTTATTCTTTATGTCTTGACACAGGAAATTTCTACAGATGGGAGGGTAGACTAGCACAGGGCAGATTGAAAGAGACACCCAGAGCAACTGAACAAGAGATGCATAAAATACCTGTTTGAGAAACAGCAGTGTAGCCTATAGACAGCAGTAGTTCCCTGGCATTGTTTGTTTCTCTGAACATTTTCAGACATCAGACAGCTGCCAAGGCAGCAAGGACTTGAGGGGTGAAGAGCCCAGAGTGAAGAGGGGTGTACAAGTAAGCCTCCAATTTGAGACCACATCTTGCTCAAGACATAAGGCAATTCCGGTTCCTTGAACAGAGACTGAAAGGTGGAACAAAACTGAGGCATCTTTAAGGCTTCAGAGCTGGAGATCAGAGCCCACCTAGGAGGAAGAGCTCTGCTAAGCAGCCTAGGCTTTATGTTGAACTTTCCAAGGGCTCCCTGCCAAGAGGCAAGTGAGCCAGACACATACCGAACTCACACAGATTGAAGCCTATCTTTGAATTAACCCAGTCTCCAGAACCCTCCATGAAGCTGTGAACATCCAGTTGGAACTGGTACATAAGGTGGGACCATGTGTATCCTGGTGAAGAGTTCAGGGCTCTGAATGAGAAAGATCTGTAAGTTCTACCATGGTCTATTGCAGCACTGGGTCCTTTAACCATTTTGCTTCCCAGGATCCCCACCTTAAAACAGAGGCTGGCTGCAGTAGTGTGGGGCTGGTGCCCAGTATGTGTACAGTGAAGAGGAGTAGAATTCTGGACATCTGGAGACCAGAGGGCCAGCCCAGCTCCAACAGTTCTTTTTTTTTAACACTTCTAATATTTTATTTAAAGAGAAGGGAAAAAAGCAAAACAGATAAAAGGGTAGCAACAATACAGAATTCTAAAAGAAAGAAAGAAAAAGGAGAATGAGAAAAAGCCCCACTAAGAAATCAGTAATTTATAAATTATGTACTGTCATCCTGGATGTAGTTGTTCAAGTTATAAAGTTAAAGGGTACATAGTAAATATTCAAACAGTCAGACTACAAACAGTTCTGCTCAAAGATCCAACAAAGATTCAGCAATATGGTCATCTATTTTACACACTCAAACTTACATGCAGTTATATCCCTTAGAGCACTTTCTTTTCCTCTCTTTTTTACAATAGCAATTATACATTTTGGTTTTATTATACTTACAATTCTTATTTACTTTTTACACTAGAGATACAATATGATATTTATAAATAGGATTCTTATTTACTTCACTAATGAGGATAGTCTCAAGTTGTCTCCATTTGCCTATGAAGGCCTCAAGATCATCCTTTTTATAGCTGAGTAATATGGCATTGTATAAAAATGCCACATCTTTTTCATCCACTCTGCAGTTGATGGGCATCTTGGTTGTTTCCAGGATTTAGCTATCACAAATTGTGCTGCTACGAACATGGATGCACATATATCACTGTGATATGAACTTTTCAGTTCTTCGGGGAAAATACCCAGGAGGGGAATAGCTTGATTGAATGGGGCTTCCAATCCTAGTCTTCTGAGAATCCTCCATATGGATTTCCATAATGGTTGCACCAGTCTACATTCCCACCAACAGTGGAGCAGTGTACCCTTTTCCCCACAGCCTCACCAACATTGGTTATCAGTTGATTTCTTGATGACAGCTATTCTTTCCGGAGTAAGGTGGAATCTCAGTGCTGTTTTAATTTGCATTTCTTGAATGACCAGTGATGGTGAACATGTCTTCATGTATTTATTTGCCATTTGTATATCTTTCTCTGAGAACTGTGTGTTCATCTCAGATGCCCATTTTTGAAGAGGGTCTTTGAATTTGGGGGGCTTGATGTTTTTCAATTCTTTATATATTCTGGACACAAGTCCTTTGTCTGAGGGGTTTCTGGCTAAAATTCTTTCCCACTCTGTTGGTTTTCTTTTCACTCTGTTGGTGATCCAACAGTTCTTGACTGTGTGATCACCTAACATCTCTGGGTTCAAATTTGCTGACTTGCTAAATCAGGGAGTTGAGTTATTACCTCTAAGGTTCCTTGTGACTTTAAATTCTGCATTGTTCTGTAACACATCCTGCAAAGTCGAAGGTAGGTAGACACATATACACAGGATGATCCAATAAATGCTGAGTTTAAATTTTTTAAGTCTATTACAGTAAAAGACTGTTGCTATTAATACCTGCTCAAAAGACTCCCCCTCCTCTCAAACACACTTATCCCAGCATTCTTGCCACTTTCTGTTCTGACCCAGGCTGAGTTTGCCTGTGTCCCAGCTTCCTTGATGGAGTTCTGGGAAGAGAACTGAACATTTCCCTCTACAGAAGCATGGGACAGCTTTGCAGATACTTGTAAGACTCAGCAATATGTATTGATTAAAAGTGTGAATTCTGAAGCCAATCCACCTGGATTTAAATCCTAGTTCTACAACTTCTTACCTGTGTGACCTTTAGCAAGTCACTTGACCTCTAAGTTTTCTCACCCAGAAAATGGATACGATTGTGCCACTGTAGTGAGGAGTAAATGAGTGCTTTAAACAACACTTGACCCTTTGTAAGTTCCCCCATGGATGATTACCATCCTAAGGATCTGCCTACTATGCTACATGCCCTTGGTATAGGGAAACACATCTGGCTGATCACTTTTTCCTTGGCTCCTGAGTATCCCTTTTGTTCTTTGTTCTCCAAGGGTCTTCTCATCCCTCTGGTTGACAACCCCTTATCCTTGCTCTCCTACTTCTCCCATAGCAAGAGTGCTCATCTGCCTCCATCATTAGAAACAGAATGACTTGCCAAAGGCAGCCTTCTGTTCAGAGTCACCAGGAGGAAGCTGCAGTTACAGCTGTTTTCTTTGTAGATTTCCCAGTATAAAATAGATCATGTCCACTGTGACTCTCTACAACCAGAGGACACACATCAAGATCTTTGAATAGTCCCTAATGTCCCTCTCAACAAACAGGATCAGAAACTATCCATTGTTCCTTCTCCATTTATAAAAAAAGATTCCAGCACAACTCTTTCCAAAAAAAATCTCCAACTTCCAACTGCCCCTCTCCACTTTCCAAACTTTATGTCCTCTCTTCACCCTGCTTTTTATGCCCACCAGTGGGTAAATTTTAAGATTCCAAAATCAGTTTTCAACTCTCTCCTTTGTAAGTTCTCTGGCATCTCATTTTGCAGAGTGGGAAGTCTTAGAAGTCCAATTGAAAAGAGTGGATTTCCATTTTAATGTCCTTTTGGGAGAGAGTTCATGAGCAAAAAGCACCTGCTTAGTATAAATACTTAAAGGAAAATAGCCTGGGAACCTCCATGGATGGCCATAATTACTCTCAGGGTTCTGGGCTGAAGGAAGAAGACACATATTTCTTTCTTAGTGGAAGGCCGTTGTCTCACCAACCGAGACAGGCTGTGAGGGGCATTCAACTTGATGCTAAATCTGCATGGGAACATTTTCCACCAGCTGCCTGCTAACTTCCCTGAGAGGCTGAGTTCATTATTCTCTTAACAGCTCGTTCTCTCATGCAGGCATGCTTGGCAGACCAGAGGGCCTGGGTTTCTTTAGTCATGGCCTTTGCTTTCACAGGAAATTTCTTCACAACCCTGCCTCTGTGCATAGCAAACATGTCACTGCTCTCCATCCTTCTGGAGTCCAGCAGCTTTTCCAAAGGGCCTTGAATGCAAGGATTCAATGCTAGATTCAAACTTTGGCTTTCTTACTCATCAGCATTGAGACTTCCCGTGAGTTCTGTAATGTCTCAGGGCCTCTATGTCCTTCCTGAGAGGCCCTGGGGGTCTGTGATGTACTGTTGAAGGAGGCATATGGTAAAGTATATGAAACATAGTCGGATCTCGAGCACAGTGTGTTTCCACACTCAGCTCCATGGTTGTTCACATTATTCTTTGTCCCAGCTCTTCCACAAACACCAGTAACAACAAAAAAATAAAAATACTTTCCTACAGAAGAGTGCTATTCACTACTAATTGTTACCATCTGCATTCACAGGGACATAAAACCAGATGGATGGGAACTATATACAGAACTAAGCCAACATACTTCTGATTTGACAAATGAAGTTACTTAGCGCACACAAAGCAGTTTAGTCCACAAAGCCACTGAACTGAAGATCTGGCTCAGAAAGAAAGACTTCTGCCATTGTGTGTGTGTGTGTGTATATAGCTGATTTGGGACAGGTATCAAGTTATCTTGTTTCCAGGAGTTGTTAGGCACAGCTTGATAAACCAGAGCTGGAACAAAGGCGCTGCAAGAAAGGACCTAGAATCAAATTAACAAGTGGGCTAGAGCAGTCACAGAGGAGAGAAAGTGACAATAGCAGCGTTATCATCCTCACTGGACATCTACTATCTGCATATATATTGTCACATATAATGATTAAAAACTCTGTAAGAAGCAACCAGAGCAGACACTGAGGCAGAAAGATACGCGGTTAGAGCTCATCCTGAGCAACTTTGTAACACCTTGTCTTAGAAAATAAAGGGATGGGAAAACAGCTCAGCATGAAGACCATAGGTTCAATCCCCAATGCTACCAAAAAAAAATCTGTAAGATTATTATTGCCAGTCTCATTTTCAACAAGGAATAACTGAGAATTTTTGAGATTAAATAACTTGACCTATACATTATAATTGGAAAGTGGTGGAGCCAGGACTCGAACAAGCACAAGTCTCTTTCACCCCCACCTACAGCATCAAGAGAGTCCATTCTGGCAACATTGCATCTGAAATATCCAGAAACAGTCCAGGAAATGCTGTCATACTACACTGGGCTATCTTCATGAAATAGCACACCACAGGGCCTGTTCAACCCTTCTTTAATCCTCTTTCTGTTTTCTTTCTTTATTCATTCTATAGCACTAACTCATGACTCAAATGTTACCAAAAAGCCCCACCCAGTATCCTCACTGTTATAGTTAGGGTTCCCAAGGGACAGATTTAATACAAGACACATAATTTATAGGATTATTTTATAATATTCACTCAAAGAGTCAAATGCAAAATAGTGCAACAGATCTATCCACACACTAGAGACTCGAAGAATTCAGCTAAGGGTTGGATACCACAGCAATGTCCTCCATGAGTCCAGCTGGAGGCCTAGAGCCCATGACAATGTCTCATGCAAGTCTGTATCAATGATCTACACTAGGAAGGCCCGAAGATCAGTGGAGGAAGCTAGAAAGGCTGCACCAGCAGGAGTAAGGATCTGTGCCAGCAGGCTGAGAGATCTGCACTGGAGCCAGAAAATGATGCTCAAAATAAGAATCAGGACTTCCCTGAAAAAAACTACAGCCATCCTCAGTGACAGTAAGCACCTGAGCTCTTCCAATGATGAGAACAGCTGAATTCATATCGGGAAGCCAACATGATAAGCTTCCCCTTGAGAATCAAACAGCACACCATCTCCCCCTCCAGTTCTTTTTACACTATTGGCAATAATCCTCTGATGGGCCTTCCACATCCAGAACCACACTCACTCAATTCAGCTGGGTGTTACAAGTTGACCATTAGTTAATACACTACACTCACTCTTAGGCCCATGAAAACACCCATTCCCAATCCATCCCATTAAAGTCGTGGAAATATCCCAAATACCCAGGTAGAATATTTGAGACATTGTTATGAGTTGAACTGTGTTCCTCTTCAAGACATGTTGAAGTCCCAGGATTTCAGAATATAACCATATTTGGAGATAAATTCTTTGAGTATTTAATAATGTTAAGACGAGGCCATTAGAGTGGGTTCATATCCATTCCACCTAACACTCAAAAAAAGGTGGGGGACACAGATCCACAAAGATGGAAGTTGATACGAGAAGACCCAAGGAGAATACAGTATAAAGACAGGGGATTGGAGTGATGCATCATCTGGATGATAATGTCTTTCTTTCCTTGCCATCAACTGCTTAAGATGAGAGAGAGAGAAAGAGAGAGAGAGAGAGAAAGAAGAGGAGAAGGAGGAGGAGGAGAGAAAAGAGACAGAGACAGACAGACAAAAGCACTACTCCAAAATCCAGGCATGTATACCATAGCATCTTCCAAGAAGAGAGTATTCAGGTGGGTGAAGTCCACTGAGAAGCAAAGCTTAGGATCTAGGTGGGGTCTGACATCCTAAGGAGCTGAGTGTTAGTCAGGGCACCCACATCAGAGGCCCACTAGCAGAATGAGAGTGACATAGCCATCCAAATCGAAGCCAGAGCCCATGGAAAAGTGGATAAAAATCTTCCTGCCTGAGGATTGCTCCAGAGCCCAGGGCAGGATTGAACTCACAGTGGGAAGCAAACAGTGATATGCTTTTGGAGAGGAGGCCTGACTTTGCAAACCACACTAAGTTTCTCCCTCTCTTCCTTCCTTCTCCCCAGTAGCAGTGGGCCCGAGGTTGTGCTGTCACAGACACAACCGTGTCCCAGAGGCCAACATAAGCCTAAAAGGAGCTCATCCGTGGAAGAAGCTTGGCAGAGCTGCCTCAACATCTTTATCAATAATCCCAGAAATGCACCAAGCAAGAATTGAAAAGCTAAAAGGAATGTTTCTAAGCTAGCAATAATAAAAACCAACTTGATCAACCATGCTGGAGGAAAGACTGACTCATCTTTAGAGGTGATTTTGATAGTAGCTCCATAAAAATATCACAAAATCATTGTCTTACAAAAAGGAAACCAAAGAATGTGCAGCCA
Source organism: Hydrochoerus hydrochaeris (assembly GCA_004027455.1). Lineage (NCBI taxonomy): Eukaryota > Metazoa > Chordata > Mammalia > Rodentia > Hydrochaeridae > Hydrochoerus > Hydrochoerus hydrochaeris. The sequence goes on along the minus strand of PVLA01007301.1, from coordinate 4,678 downwards.
AAAACTTGCAGGGGAAAAAGGTATATTAAGGAAGTGCGCAGGTAGTTAATTAAAAAAAAATATTACATTCTGTTTCCAGATCATGTGATGTCTGAGGTCTTTGGCAGCTTTTTTTAATAATAGACTTTTTGAGTGGTTTTTGAGGTTTGCAAAAAAAATTGAGCAGAAAGTACAAGGTATCCACACACATGTCATCACACACATGCTCACCCCATGTTATTTGGCAGCTTTTTAAAGTTTGTAATCTGTCGTGATTCCTATTCTAAAGAAAAATTCACTTGGCATCTAATTTTTTTTGGTTGTCATCTCCAATGCCTTTTAATAGAAGGGATGCTCATATCTCACAGGTGTCAGGTTTCACAAAGCTTAGAACCATCTCCTCCTTCCTGTGGCCTTCTTAGCTTACTGTTTTCTTAGTACCACTCCCTGAGGAAGTGCATGAAGGCCAGGCTGCCCTCTGAGCTACAAAGGGCTGAACAATCCACCTACAGTACCTGATGGGTGAGTCACGGGTATTCTAGAACCTTCACCTGCATCCTTCTAGAATAGCATCATCCCCTCCACTGACAGCTACTGAGTCAGAACTCTGGTCTTCTACACAGCTGCTTAGCCACAGCTAAGCTTGCCTGGCCTCACTCACCTCCCCCAGTGGGTATGTGACTGTGACTTCACCTTGTCCTCTGGAAACAAGGATAATAATAAGAACAGACCTAGAAACCCTTAACCAGACATCTGAAGTTCAAAAGTCTCCAAAACCCAAATTTTTTCAAAAATCACTGGCAGCAAAACCTGACCCAAATAGACAAGAAGTTATTGCTTATCTTTATCCAATTTTGTGCAACTTATTTAGATGTTTTGCAGTAGGATGTCAAAGCTGCCCTAGACCCTACAGGGATATTATGTAATAAACAGGACATGTACTATTGTTACTTTCCTCAAATATGCAGAAGTCTGAATTCTGAAATACATATAGCCTGAAGAATTTTGATAAAGAGTAATAAACCTTCATCTATCCCATAGGGTGGCCAAAGAGTGAAAACGCCATACTGGTATGAATGGGATTGGAAAATTAAAAACACCCTGGCCAGGTGTAAGTCATAAAGGTAAAGAGGACCATCTGCAGGCCAAGGGGAAGGGACAGATTCTTCCCTCAACAGCCTCTGAATGAAGCGTATCTTGGGAACACCATGGTTGTGGACATCCAGGCTCCAGGAGTAATGTAACAATACATTTCTGTTGTTTAAATCATCGATTCTGTAATACTTTAGCTACTGTTATTTGTAGCTCTAGAAAATAATATGTTACTCTATAAAATCCAGAGTATGTGGGTTACTCCACCATTGTTACTACTCCTATGGTAACTACAAGTCACCTGTCTGTCCTGGTGCATCCATTAATCTAGCTTCTGGCCAAACCTACTGCAAACAGGCAGCAGATACCATAGTTTTCTGGGTTCACCTGAAAAGTCAACATTGCATAAGAATCCAACTTATAAAAGAACAAAGCAGCCTTTGGATTTCTCTGCTCTGTTATCTGATTTTGGATCTGCTCTACTAATAAGTCAAGGGGTTTGAATTTCACCTCCTGTCTCTGCCCATCTGTCGACACATTTCAAATGAACTGAAATTCATCAAGCTGCTCCGGTCATGTTAATCATAATAGCTACACTGACTGAGACTCACTCTAGGCCAGACACTGGTCTCTACACTTAGAGATGCCATCACCACATGTAACTCAGAGCTCTCTCATCTGCACCACTGAGCTCACTACTGAGATGGTCACTGCGAACCATGCAAAGTAGAGACTGAGCAATCTTGCTGATGATGCGATGTATGCATGTAAAACAAACACACATCACAGGGTTGGATGCCTACAAGAAATGCATGTATGAGTGTCAACTCTAGAGTAGCGTGAGCTCCTCAAAGGACAAATCATGTTGTCACTTGTCTCTCTGGCCCTGTGGTTGCCTCAGTTCTAGGCATTCAACAGAATCTTAAGGAAGGAAAGAAGAAAAGTAACAAGGGGAAGGAAAAGAGGAAAGGAAGGGGGAAGGAGGCCATAGGAGAAAGAGAGGGAGAAAGAAGAAAGGCAGGGAGGAGGAAAGAAGGAAGGGAGGAAGGCCTGGACCTTATTCTCCCTGGGCCAACCAGCTTCAGCCTATTGATCAGGAACTGAGCCACTCGGGTGTTTGAACTCCTGACAGCCACCAATCCTCCCTCGTGGTAAGAAAAGAAAGTGAGACATTATACAAATTATCTGGATTTATGTATGCAAAAAAAAAAAACTAAAAAAGCATCACTCGTCCTTGGCCAATGAGGACAATCAGGGGGCTGGCAAAATGCGTTACTTTGCAGCCCTGCGCAGGTTCAGCTCTGCGTTTCAGATTTGCCTGCTGGAGCTCTGCTCCCAGGCAGGGATGCCAGCCACTCCTCGGAATACACAGCACTTCCTTTTCCAGTAAGTGAGGATCAAAGAACAAGGATTACTAACTAAAGGTAAGACGTTCAGGGAATCACGCTGGTGTTGGAGCTGCACACACACAGCCCATTGGCAGGGCCTGTCATCCATTTGCTCTGAAGGTGCCACTCACAGCACACACTTCCTGGCCTGTGTAATACACTCTGCAGTCCACGTGTCCCTGCACTTGTCTTCTAGGATTGTCTGGATACCTGATGGGCATTTTATTTTCTGCTCTTGATTTCAAAGGTGGTTGGAATCATGCACTGCAGGTCAGGCAGGTGAGGGCTCGTCACCTCCCTCCCATGCCAAGTCCTCCTTGGTCCTCTCACACTGCAGTGTGCAGAGGGACAGCATCCCAAGCAGCAACTTGCCTAAGCAGGAGTGTGGGTGGATGTTAAATAGAGGTGTACTGATACATCAGGTATATCTTCCACTGAGCCCAAATCTACCACAGAAGATATGCTCAGTAATGGAGAGTCCACTGCACTGAGGGAAGATGCCAGGACAGCAGGGTACCCACCTGGCTGAGGCAGACAGTCTGCCAAGCACAGACCCACAGGGCTACAATCAGTTGTTTGTAAGCCACAGCACGATGCCACCACAGAGTTGACAAGTAGCTGTAGGATGAATGAATGACCTCTCAGCATACATGAGCCAGCAAGTTACCATTTCATGCAAAATTTAGCTGAAGGTATCAAGCAGTCAGTGAGTTTCTACTGCAGTACTCGAAGGCCCAGTCTGCTCACCAAGGACCAGTTTGCGTTACCTCCTCTCTGAGTGTGGCAAATCACGCCACCTCCTCTCCACTGCCTGGTCTTTGTATGTTTCCTTTTAGAAAGGTCTCCCAGGAGTATTCTCAGGAGAGCTAGAAGACAGAGGAGGTAAGGAGAGAGCTGCAAGACTCAAGAGAAGTAACACATGTGAGATGAAATATATATTTATTATTATTAAGTTTACTGGTACCAAGTAGATGTACATAGTAATCACATACATCATAGAGAATCTGTACCACTATGTGCTATATCTTGGTTTCTCTCTTATTCCACTCCCCTTCCCTCCATTCAACTCTTCTTCCCCTCCTTATCTACAAAGCTTTCTTTCTATTTTAACCTTCTTTCCTCATTTTTTCTTTTCCTTCCTTCCTTTCCCCTTTCCCCTTCCCTAGTTCCTCTTTCCTTTTGAACCATTTCCTCCTATTTCACAGTATCTGTTATACATTTCAGATATTACTTACTTTCAGTTTCTAACACCAGAGAAACAATGCAATATTTGCAAATGTTCACCTGATTTATTTAACTTAAGAGTGTGATCTTGGGCTAGGGATTTAGCTCAGTAGTGTAAGTGCCTGCCTGGCAAACACGAGGTTGTGAGTTTGATACCTGGTACCAAAAACAAACAAACAAACAAAAAGAGTATGGTCTCAAGGGTCATCCACTTAGCTACAAATGTCTCAAATTTATCTTTATGGCTGAGTAGTATTCCACTGTATTAAAAAACCACATCTTGGGCCCGCCCTGCCACCAGGAATTTAGCAGAAGCCTGCATCAGGGGTAAGCTGCCCGGAACCTCCACCGTGGGCCCGCCCTGCCACCGGGAACATCGAGGAGGCCCGCCCAAGACTGAAAACTGCCCTGGACTGCTTCTGCTGGGCCCACCCTCCCACCTGAAACATCAGAAGATCTCAGCGGGATTCAGTTAGTGTGAGAAAATTTGGAATTTTGCTCCCAGGTGGCGAACTTTGGACTACACTGGATTGACTGTATCAGTGTGGTGAGTATACCCCTAAAATAGAGGTGTACAGGGGATAAATAGGGCCAGTAGTAAAACTCCCTACAACTAACCATACGACTTTGTTGTTTCTGAAAATACTGTGTGTGATCCCCTCCTACACATAGAAAACACCAGGCAGAGTGAAAATGACAAAACGAAAAAGCAAAATGCAGTCTCAAACATATAGTTCACCAGAAGCAAGTATAGCAGACATTGAAGTAGAGGAGCCCAAAAGTAACACACCGGGACTCTCTGAAAAGATAGCCAGTGAAATAAAAAAACAACTGCATCAGGCTATAGAGGAAATCAAATTAGAAGTACTCTCCCATGTAAAGATAGAAATAACAACTTTAGTAAAGGAGTTGTTGAATGCAGCTAAAGAAGAACTAGAGAAAAAAGTACATGAGCATGGGAAACTGATTGAAACTTTGAATGAACAATATAGAAA